>CM028130.1:853550000-853557500 GCA_016271365.2 Neoceratodus forsteri
TCTTCGTCTACCAGGACTCATCAGTATGCCCTGTTGTTTGACACCACAGTGGAATGGACCAGTTACCCTTAAGGCAGTATGTCTTGATATATTGTAGGAACCCATTAAATAAAAAAATATTTAAAGACAAGGAACCCCAGCGCAAACACCTCGAGGCAAGGTTACTCCCAAAGGTATCTCCATCTATCTATCTGTCCACCTGTCCGTCTGTCTGTCTGTTCATCTGTTCATCCATTTATATCTTCATCAATCCATTTATCTATTTATATGTCAATCTTTCCATCAACTTGTCTGTCTGCCTGTCTGTCTGTTTTCTCCCTGTCTCTATTCTGTAAGTCCGCCTGTCTTCCAATCTGTGTCTCCTGTTCAAGACATCTATCCATCCATCCATCCATCCATCCATCCATCCATCCATCTATCTCACTATCTCATCTATCCTACCCATCTCTCCATCTATCTATGTATCCATTCCAGGGTATCTATGCTCTTATCTAGCTACATCTATCTATCTATAGAACCATCCTCAACCTTCCATCTATTAGTCCATCCGTCTCCTTCTGTAGTCATAAGTCCATCTATGCATCCATCCATAGATCTATCTGTCTATCTATCTATCTATCTATCTATCTATCTATCTATCTATCTATCTATCTATTTATCTATCTATCTTTCAGTATGTCTTTATGTCTGCCTGTCTGTACATCTGCCTATCTGCCCATCAGTCTTTTTATTGATCCAGAGCTCTATTTTCTATCTTATCTATCCTATCTATCTATCTATTCATTCATTCATTCATCATCTATCTATTCATCCATCCAACAATTTATAGGTCTCTCTGTCTTTCTGTCTGTATATCTGCTTGTCAGTACATCAGTCCATCTTTGTACCTATCTATATATCTGTCTATCTATGTTTATATCCATCTATCGATCTGTCTATCCGTCTGTCTGTCTGGCTATCAATCTATATGTCTGTCTGTCCTATCTATCTGTCTATCTATCTATCTATCTATCTATCTATCTATCTATCTATCTGTCTATCAATCTATCTCTGTGTATGTCTGTCTATTTCTTTGTCTGTAAGCCCATCTATATGTATCTATCTATCAATCTTGCTATCGATCCACCTGTCTGTCTTTCTGTCTGTCTGTCTATCTATCTATTTGTCTGTCTCTGTCTGTATGTCTGTCTGTCTGTCTGACTGACTGTCTTTCTGTCTGTCACTCTGGCTTTCCATCTGCCTGTCTGTCTACCTATACATTCGTACATTTATCTATCTATCTATCTATCTATCTATCTATCTATCTATCTATCTATCTATCTATCTATCTATCTATCTATCTATCTATCAGTCCATCAACCATTCCAACTATTTATCTATCTGTTTGTCTATCTGAAGATCCATCGATTCATCCATGCATCTGTCTGTCTGACTTCCTGCCTGTCTGCCTGTCTGTCTGTCTGTTTCTCTATCTATCTTACCATCTATCTATCCATCTATTAATACAACAATTTATATGTCTCTCTGTCGTTCTGTGTGTGTATCTGCTTGTCAGTAGATCAGTCCATCTTTGTAACTTTCTATCTATCTATCCATCTATCTATCTATCCATCTATCTAAATATCTATCTATCTGTCTTACTATCTATCTATCTATTGATTTATCTGTCTGTCTATCTCCCTGTCTGTCTGCTGGTATATCTATCTATTCATTCATCTATCCATCTATCTGATCCATCTATCTATCTATCTATCTATCTATCTATCCATTCATCCGTTCATCTATCTATCCTGTGTATGTCTGTCTATCTCTGTGTCTGTCTGTCCATCTGTCTATCTATCTATCTATTTATCTATCTATCTATCTATCTATCTATCTATCTATCTATCTATCTATCCATTTATCTGTCCACCTGTCTGTCTGTCTGTCTATCTGTCTATCCATTTATCTTTCTACCAATCTTTCTATCTATTTATCTGTCAATCTATTTATTAATCTATCTTGGTCTGTCTATCTACCTGTCTATCTGCCTGTCTGTCTGTATTTCTCTGTGTCTCTTTTTCTGTAAGTATGCCTGTCTTACAATCTATCTTCCTGTTCATCAAGACATCTATCAATCTATCCATCTATCTATCCATCTTTCTGGCTATCCTCTATCTATCTATCAATCTATCTATCTATCTATCAATCCATCCAACAATTTTTATGTCTCATTATCTTTCTGTCTGCAGTAGATCTGTTTGTCAGTACATCAGTCCATCTTGTATCCATCTATCTGTCCATCTATGCTCTTACATTCATTTACCCAACCGTCCATCCGTCTGTCCGTCTGGTTATCCATCCATAAAGTCTTCTTCCGTCCGTCTCATTCATCCATCCATCCATCCATCCATCCATCCATCATCTATCTCTGTGTATGTCCGTTCATCCTTATGTCCAGTATGCCCATCTATATGCATTCCATCCATCTATCTGTCTATCTTGCTATCTGTCCACCTGTCTGTCTTTCTGTCTGTCTGTCTGTTTGTCTATCTATCTATCTATTTGTCTGTCTCTGTCTGTATGTCTGTCTGTCTGACTGACTGTCTTTCTGTCTGTCACTCTGGCTTTCCATCTGCTGTCTCTCTACCTATACATTCATACATTTATCTATCTATCTATCTATCTATCTATCTATCTATCTATCTATCTATCTATCTATCTATCTATCTATCAGTCCATCAACCATTCCATCTTTTTGTCTATCTGTTTGTCTAACTGTAAATCCATCGATTCATCCATGCATCAGTCTGTCTGTCTGTCTGCCTGTCTGCCTGTCTGTCTGTCTGTCTGTCTGTCTATCTATCTATCTATCTATCGATCTATCTATCTATCTATCCATCTATCTATTAATACAACAATTTATACATCTCTCTGTCTTTCTGTGTGTGTGTATTCATTAGTCAGTAGATGTTCATCTCTTTGTATCTTCAGCCATCCATCCATCTATCCATCCATCCACCCATCTATCTATCAATTCATCATCCCCAACCTTTCCATCTTTTCTCTCTTACTGTCTCCTCTTCTTTACAACCATCTATTTCTTCTGTGCATCCATCCATCCATCTAATCCATCTGTCTGTTCATTATCTCATCTATCTATCTATCTATCTATCTATCTATCTCTCTGTCTGTCTGTTCATCTGCCCTATCTGCACATCAGTCTGTCTGTACATCCAGCCATCCTATCAATCTATCTATATCTCTATCATTCATTCATCTATCTATCTATCTATCTATCTATCTATCTCTGTGTATGTCTGTCTATCTCTCTTTCTGTCTGCCCATCTTTCTGTATCTATCGATCTATCTATCTAGCTATCTCTCTGCCTGTCTGTCTGTCTGTCTGTCTGTCTATCTATCTATCTATCTATCTATCTATCTATCTATCTATCTATCCATCAATCTATCTTGGTCTGTCTTACTACCTTTCTATCTGTCTATCTATCTGACTGTCTGCATGTCTGCTTGTCTGTTTTTTGTTTGTCTCTTTTTCTGCAAGTCTGCCTGTCTTCCCATCAGTCTTACTGTACATCAAGACATGTATCTATCTAGCTATGTATGTATGTATCTATCTATCTATCTATCTATCTATCTATCTATCTGTCTGTCTATCTATTTATCTATCTATCTATCTTAATGTCTGTCTGTCTGTCTCTCTGCCTGTCAATCTGTTGTTCTATCTGTGTGTCTATCTATACATCTGTTTGTATCTATCTGTCTATCAATCAATCTATCTTTCTATGTATCTATCGATCTATTTATCTATCTATCTATTTGTATTTCTGTCTGTATGCCTGCCTGCCTGTCTGTCGGTCTGTCTATCTATCTATCTGTCTATCTATCTGTCTATCTATCAATCTATCTATCTATCTATCTATCTATCTATCTATCTATCTATCTATCTATCTATCTATCTATCTTTCTATCTATCTATCAATCTATCTATCTTTCCACCCATGTATCTATCTATCTGTCTATCTATCTATCCCTCAGCATTTCCATCTATTTGTCTGTCTGTCTCTCTTTCTGTAAAGCCATCATTTCTTTCATGCATCCATTCGTCCATCTCTATCTATCTATCTATCTATCTATCTATCTATCTATCTATCTATTTGTTTGTCTTTATGTCTGTCTGTACATCAGCTTATGTGCCTATCAGTCTGTTTGTAGATCCAGCCCTCTATCTATCTATCTATCTATCTATCTATTTATCTATCTATCTATCAGCCTGTTTGTCTGACGGCCGTCTCCATCTAATATTTTTATCTATCTATCAAGATTTCTGGCTATCCTCTACCTATCTATCTATCCATCATACAATTTATATGTCTCTCAGTCTTTCTGTCTGTGTATCTGCTTGTCAGTACATCAGTCCATCTTTGTATCTATCTATCTATCTATCTATCTATCTATCTATCTATCTATCTATCTGTCGATCTATCAATCTATCTATCTGTCTGTCTGTCTGTCTGCGGTCTTTCTGTCTGTCTGTCTATCTATCTTTCTATTTATCTATCTATATATCTATCTATTTATCTATCTATTAGTCTGTCTGTCAATCTATCTATCTTTCTATCTGTCAATTTCTATTTGCTCGTCTCTATCTTTGTCTGTATGAGATACCTATCTCATCTATCTATCTATCCATTCATCTATCTATCTATCTATCTATCCACCTGACTGTCTGTATGGCAGTCTGTCTCATCTTTCTATCTATCTATCTATCCCCTATCATATCCAGCACGTCTGTACATCTGCATGTCTGTCTGACTGGTGACTGTCTTTTCATCTGTCTCTCTCTGGCTTTATATCTGCCTCTCTGTCTCTATGTACATTCATACATTTATCTAACTATCTGTCTATCTATCAATCTATCTATCTATCTATCTGTTTGTCTTTATGTCTGTCTGTCTGTCTGTACATCAGCTTATGTGCCCATCAGTCTGTTTGTACATCCAGCCCTCTATCTATCTATCCACCTGACTGTCTGTATGGCAGTCTGTCTATCTTTCAATCTATCTATCTATCTATCTATCTATCTATCTATCTATCTATCTATTTATCACTCTGACTGTGTCTGTCTGCATGTCTGTCTGTCTGACTGGCTGGCTGTCTTTCGCTCTGTCTCTCTGGCTTTATATCTGCCTCTCTGTCTATATGTACATTCATACATTTATCTAACTATCTGTCTATCTATCAATCTATCTATATATCTATCTGTTTGTCTTTATGTCTGTCTGTCTGTCTGTACATCAGCTTATGTGCCCATCAGTCTGTTTGTACATCCATCCCTCTATCTATATATCTATCTATCTATCTATCTATCTATCTATCTATCTATCTATCTATCTTTCTATCTATCTATCTATCAATCAGTCTGACTGTCTGACAGTCAGTCTATCTATCTATATATTTATCTATCTATCAAGCTTTCTGGCTATCCCTCCACCCATTCATCCATCCATCCAACAATTTATATGTCCTCAGTGTTCTGTGTCTGTGTATCCGTTTGTTGTGCACATCAGTCCATCTTTGTATCTATCTATCTATCTATCAATCTTTCTATCTGTCGATTTATCTGTCTGTCTGTCTATCTATCTATCTATCTATCTATCTATCTATCTATCTATCTATCTATCTATCTATCTATCAGTCTGTCTGTCTCTCTGTCTGTCAATCTATCTATCTTTCTCTCTGTGTATTTCTATATGCCTGTCTATCTCTTTGTCTGTATGAGCATCTATATGTATTTATCTATCTATCTATCTATCTATCTATCTATCTATCCATCTATCCATCCATCCATCCATCTATCCATCTATCTCTGTCTGTCCATCCATCCGTCCTGTCTCTGTCTGTATAGCAGTCTGCCCATCTTCTATCCATCTATCCATCTCATCCATCCATCTATCCATCTGTGTCTGTCTGCATAATGTCCTGTCTGTCTGACTGATAGACCGTCTTCGCTCTGTTCTCTGGTTTTATATCCGTCTCTGTCCATATGCACATCCATACATTTATCAAACCATCATCTATCCATCATCAATCCATCTATTATCATCTCATCTCATCTATCTATCCATCTATCTCCCATCTATCTATGTATCTCATCTATCTATCTATCTATTAATCAGTCCATCCACTCTTCCATGTACATTTCATCTCTGTCTGTCTAGATTGTACATCTGTCCTTTCATCCATACATCTGTCTGTCTGTCTATCTGTCTGTCTGTCTATCTTTCTATCTGTATGTCTGTCTGCCCTTTTCTCTCTTCTGTTCATCTATCTATCTCGATCCATTCATTCATTCATCTATCTGTCCCTTCAACCTTCCATCCATATATCTGTCTGTCTCTCTTCTGTACATCCATGATTTCATCCATGCATCCATCCATCCATCCATCCATCTATCTATCTATCTATCTATCTATCTATCTATCTATCTATCTATCTCTGTGTATGTCTCTCTATCTCTGTGTCTGTCTGCGCATCTATCTGTCTATCTATCTATCTATCTATCTATCTATCTATCTATCTATCTATCTATCTGTCCGCCTGTCTGTCTGTCTGTGTTTCTATCTATCGATCTATCTTTCTATATATCTTTCTATCTATTTATCTGTCAATCTATCCATCAATCTTTCTTGGTCTGTCTATCTATCTGTCTATCTGTCTATCTATCTGTCTGTCTGCCTGTCTGTCTGTTTTTCCCTCTGTCTCTTTCCTGTAAGTCCGTCTGTCTTCCAATCTGTCTCCTGTACATTAAGACACATTCATCCATCTACTCTCCATCCATCTACCCATCTATCATTCATCCATCCATCTAACTGTCTGTCTGTCTGTTCTCTGCCTGTCTACCTCTTTGTCTACCTGTGTGTCTATCTGTACATCTGTTTGCATCTATCTGTCTGTCTATCTATCTATCTATCTATCTATCTATCTATCTATCTATGTTTATATCTATCTATCGATCTGTCTATCTGTCTTTCTGTCTGCCTGGCTATCTATCTATCTGTCTGTCTGTCTATCTATCTATCTATCTATCTATCTATCTATCTATCTATCTATCTATCTCTGTGTATGTCTGTCTATCTCTTTGTCTGTATGCCCATCTATATGTATCTATCCATCTACTTAGCCATTCATCCATGTATCTATCTATCTGTCTGTCCGTCTGTCTGTCTTTCTCATCCATCTATCTATCCATCCATCCATCCATCTATCCATCTATGTATCTCATCCATCTCTGTATTTATCCATCTATCTGTCCCTCAACCTTTCATCAATTCCTCTGTCTGTCTCTCTTCTAGTCTGCCCGTTCTTATCCATCCAATACCATCTATCTGTCTCATCTATCTGTCATCTATCTATCTCCAGTCGTGCCTGTCTTTCTGTTTGTTCATCCGTCTTCCATCTGCCCATCTGTCTGTCCAGGTGCACATCCAGCCATCCATCTAT
>CM028130.1:853560000-853572500 GCA_016271365.2 Neoceratodus forsteri
GTCTGCAGTCCGTCTGTCTGTCCATCTTCAATCTCATCTATCCATCTATCTATCTACTCCATCCATCTATCTACCCATTCATCAGTCTGTCTGTCCTCTGTCTGTCAATCTATCCATCTTTCTCTGTCTATTTCTATATGCCTGTCTATCTCTTGTTCAAGCTGAGTATCTATCTATTCATCTATCTATCTATCTATCTATCCATATCATCTATCTATCTATCTGTCTATCTATCTATCCGCCTGTCTGTCTGTATGGCAGTCTATCTATCTTTCAATCTATCTATCTATCTATCTATCTATCTATCTATCTATCTATCTATCCATTTATCTATCTGTGTCTGTCTGCATGTCTGTCTGTCTGACTGACTGACTGTCTTTCGTTCTGTCTCTCTGGCTTTATTTCAGCCTCTCTGCTATATGTACATTCATACATTTCCATCTAATCCATCTATCCATCTTCTATCCATCTATCATCCATCATCATCTATCTATCCATCTATCTATCTATCTATCTATCTATCTATCTATCTATGTATCTATCTATCTATCTATCTATTAATCAGTCCATCAACTCTTCCATGTATTTGTCTATCTGTCTGTCTAGAAGTACATCTGTCCTTTCATCCATACATCTGTCTGTCTGTCTATCTGTCTGTCTATCTTTCTATCTGTCTGCCTATTTCTCTATCTGTCTATCTATCTGTCCTTCAACCTTTCCATCTATATATCTGTCTGTCTCTCTTCTTGTACATCCATTGATTCCCATCCGGCATCCATCCATCCACCTATCTCCCCATCTATCCATCTATCCATTCATCTCATCCATCTCATCTATCCATCCATCTATCCATCCTGCATGTCTCTCATCTCTGTGTCTGTCTCACCCATCTATATCTATCTATCCATCTATCTATTCATATCATCTATCTATCTATCTGTCCTACTTCTGTCTGTCTGTCTGTGTTTCTATCTATCCATCTATCTTCTATATATCTTTCTATCTATTTATCTGTCAATCCATCCATCAATCTATCTCTGGCCTGTCAATCCATCCCTTCATCATCTGTCTGTCCGCCTGTCTGTCTGTTTTTCTCTCTGTCTCTCTTTCTGTAAGTCTGCCTGTCTTCCAATCTGTCTTCCTGTACATTAAGACATATATCTATCTATCTATCTATCTATCTATCTATCTATCTATCTATCTATCTATCTATCTATCTATCTGTCTGTCTGTCTGTTTCTCTGCCTGTCTACCTCTTTGTCTACCTGTGTGTCTATCTGTACATCTGTTTGCATCTATCTGTTGATTATCCATTCATCTATCCATTCATCCATTCATCTATCTATGTTTATATCTATTCATCGATCTGTCTATCTGTCTTTCTGTCTGCCTGGCTATCTATCTATCTGTCTGTCTATCTATCTATCTATCTATCTATCTATCTATCTATCTATCTATCTATCTATCTCTGTGTATGTCTGTCTATCTCTTTGTCTGTATGCCCATCTATATGTATCTATCTATCTATCTAGCTATCTATCTATGTATCTATCTATCTGTCTGTCTGTCTGTCTGTCTGTCTGTCTGTCTGTCTGTCTGTCTATCTATCTATCTATCTATCTATCTATCTATCTATCTCTTTGTATGTCTGTCTATCTCTTTGTCTGTATGCCCTTCTATCTATCTATCTATCTATCTATCTATCTATCTATCTATCTATCTATCTATCTATCTCTGTATTTATCTATCTATCTGTCCCTCAACCTTTCTATCAATTTGTCTGTCTGTCTCTCTTTCTGTACGTTCTTCATTTCATTCATTCAACCATCTATCTATCTATCTATCTATCTATCTATCTATCTATCTATCTATCTGTCTATCAATCTATCGATCAGTCTGCTTTTCTGTCTGTCTGTTTGTTCATCTGTCCTATCTGCCCATCCTGTGTCATCCATTTCATCCATCTATCTATCTATCTATCTACCTCCATCTATCTATCTATCTATCTATCCATCTATCTATCCTATCTATCCATCTATCTATCTATCTTTCCATCTAATCTGTCTATCTGTCTGTCCTGTCTGTCCGTCCGTCCGTCTGTCTGCTCCATCCATCCAGCTTAGCTACCCATCCATCTCTGTGTATGTTTGCTATCTTTTTCTCAGTCTGCCCATCCATCTATCTATCTATCTATCTATCTATCTATCTATCTATCTATCTATCTATCTATTTATCAATCTATCCATCTATCTTGCTATCTGTCCACCTGTCTGTCTCTATGGCTGTCTGTCTTCATCTATCTCTCTATCTATCTATCTGTCTCTGTCTGTATGTCTGTCTGTCTGACTGACTGTCTTTCTCTCTGTCTCTCAGGCTTTCCGTCTCCCTGTCTGTCTATCTGTACATTCAAACATTTATCTATCTGTCTGTCTATCTATCTATCTTTCTATCTATCTGTTATCAATCTATCTATCAGGCCATCAACCCTTCCATCTATTTGTCTATCTGTTTGTCTATCTGTACATCCGTCCTTTCGTCCATGTATCTATTTGTCTGTCTGTCTATCTATCTATCTATCTATCTATCTATCTATCTATCTATCCCTCAACCTTTCTAACTTTTCTCTTTCTGTCTCTCTTTCTGCGCATCCATCATTTCTTCCATGCATCCATCCATCCATCTATCTATCTGTCTGTCTATCTGTCTATCTATCTATCTGTCCGTATTTCTTTCTGTCTGTTTGTTCATCTACCTATCTGACCATCAGTCTGTCTGTACATCCAGCCATCTATCAATCTATCTCTCTCTCTATCTCTCTATCTATCTATCTATCTCTGTGTTTGTCCGTCTATCTCTCTGTCTGTCTGCCCATCTTTCTGTATCTATCGATCTATCTATATAGCAATCTCTCTGCCTGTCTGTCTGTCTGACTGTCTATCTATCTATCCATCTATCTATCTATCTTTCTATCTATCTGTCTATCTAACTATCTATCCATCAATCTATCTTGGTCTGTCTTACTACCTCTCTATCTGTCTACCTATCTGACTGTCTGCATGTCTCTCTGTCAGTTTTTCTGTCTGTCTCTTTTTCTGTCTGTCTGCCTGTCTTCCCATAAGTCTTCCTGTACATCAAGACATGTATCTATCTATCTATCTATCTATCTATCTATCTATTTATCTGTCTGTCTGTCTGTCTGTCTGTCTGTCTGTCTGTCTATCTATCTATCTATCTATCTATCTATCTATCTATATCTATCTATCTATCTATCCATCTATCTTGCTATCTGTCCACCTGTCTGTCTCTATGGCTGTCTGTCTATCTATCTCTCTATCTATCTATCTGTCTCTGTCTGTATGTCTGTCTGTCTGACTGACTGTCTTTCTCTCTGTCTCTCAGGCTTTCCATCTCCCTGTCTGTCTATCTGTACATTCAAACATTTATGTATCTGTCTGTCTATCTATCTATCTTTCTATCTATCTATTTATCAGTCTGTCTATCAGGCCATCAACCCTTCCATCTATTTGTCTATCTCTACATCCATCCTTTCCTCCATGCATCTGTTTGTCTGTCTGTCTGTCTGTCTATCTATCTATCTATCTATCTATCTATCTATCCCTCAACCTTTCCAACGTTTTCTCTTTCTGTCTCTCTTTCTACGCATCCATCATTTCTTCCATGCATCCATCCATCCATCTATCTATCTGTCTGTCTGTCTGTCTATCTATGTATCTGTCTGTCTGTATTTCTTTCAGTCTGTCTGTTCATCTACCTATCTGCCCATCAGTCTGTCTGTACATCCAGCCATCTATCAATCTATCTCTCTCTCTATCTATCTATCTATTTATCTGTCTATCTCTGTGTTTGTCCGTCTATCTCTTTGTCTGTCTGCCCATCTTTCTGAATCTATCGATCTATCTATCTAGCAATCTCTCTGCCTGTCTGTCTGTCTGACTGTCTATCTATTTATCTATCTATCTATCAATCTATCTATCTATCTATCTAACTATCTATCCGTCAATTTATCTTGGTCTGTCTTACTACCTGTCTATCTGTCTACCTATCTGAATGTCTGCATGTCTGTCTGTCAGTTTTTCTGTCTGTCTCTTTTTCTGTAAGTCTGCCTGTCTTCCCATAAGTCTTCCTGTACATCAAGACATGTATCTATCTATCTATCTATCTATCTATCTATCTATCTATCTGTCTGTCTGTCTGTCTGTCTGTCTGTCTGTCTGTCTGTCTGTCGGTTTATCTGTCTATCTTAATGTCTGTCTATCTCTCTGCTTGTCTATCTGTTGGTCTATCTGTGAGTCTATCTATACATCAGTTTGTATCGATCTGTCTATCAATCTATCTATCTATCTTTCTATTTATCTATCTGTATTTCTGTCTGTCTGTCTGTCTGTCTATCTATCTATCTATCTATCTATCTATCTATCTATCTATCTATCTATCTATCTATCTATCTATCTATCTATCTTTCTACCCATCTAGGTATGTACGTATCTATCTATGAATCTATGCAACCATCTATCTATCTATCTATCTATCTATCTATCTATCTATCTATCTGTCTGTCTGTCTGTCTGTCTGTCTTTCTGTCTGTCTGTCTGACTGTCTGTCTATCTATCTATCTATCTATCTATCTATCTATTTATCTATCTATCTATCTTAATGTCTGTCTGTCTCTCTGCTTGTCTATCTGTTGGTCTATCTGTGAGTCTATTTATACATCTGTTTGTATCGATCTGTCTATCAATCTATCTACCTATCTTTCTATTTATCTATCTCTGTTTCTGTCTGTCTGTCTGTCTGCCTTTATGTCTGTCTGTCTGTCTGTCTATCTATCTATCTATCTATCTATCTATCTATCTATCTATCTATCCATCTATCTATGTATCTTTCTACCCATCTAGCTATGTATGTATCTATCTATGAATCTATGCAACCATCTTTCTATGTATCTATCTATCTATCTATCTATCTATCTATCTATCTATCTAGATAACTAAACCTCAACATTTAAATCTATTTGTCTGTCTGTCTCTCTTTCTGTAAAGCCATCATTTCATCCATGCATCCATTCATCTATCTGTCTATCTACCTATCTATCTATCTATCTATCTATCTATCTATCTATCTATCTATTTATCTATCTATGTATCTTTCTACCCATCTAGCTATGTACGTATCTATCTATGAATCTATGCAACCATCTTTCTATCTATCTATCTATCTATCTATCTATCTATCTATCTATCTAAATAACTATACCTTAACATTTAAATCTATTTGTCTGTCTTTATCTCTTTCTGTAAAGCCATCATTTCATCATCATCATCATAGCCTCTATGAATATATGCAGCCTGTGGAAAAAATTTGACTCTTTACAATGCTGGGTCGCCTTACATAGACCAGATGTCATTACACTTGTGGAAACCTGGCTATCAAAATCCACTCCAGACTCCTTTCTCTCCATTCCAGGTTACTCCCTTTACCGGGAGGATCGTGTTGGTAGACCCGGGGGTGGCTGTGCGATCTATGCTAGGGACACTCTCACTGGACTGCTACTCCCTACCCTTCTCTCCTGTATGTGGTGCAGGCCTAACCCCTAAACTGACTCTGACCCCTCCAAGCGTCCCCATTTCTCACCACTGCCTATTTTCCCCTAAAACCAAACTCTGGCACTGGGTTCCATTGACCTGATTATCTCTCAGCCTACCTCACATGCAGCCTGATCAAATCCTCGTGGGTGACCCTAAGCACGGTAACTGGCTCCCGAGCCCATCTGCCGCCACCACCCGTGACTCATACTTAGCCTTAGACATGTCCCAACTAGTCTCCCAACTCCACCAGAGTTAACTCCTAAGAAAGGTACCAGCACCTTACTGAACATTGTCATCACCAACGCCCCAGCAAATCCATGATATACCCAGGTCCTTCCTGATTCCTTAGTGACCACTCCCTATCCTCTTCAGCTGGGCAACCACCACTCCCAAACCCATGGTCTCCCCCACTCCTCGTCGGCACCTCAGGCCGGGTGGACTAAAGCCACAAGCTACATCTTGCCCAAATTAACTGGTCTCCCATTCATATGCCCTGATATTGATACTGCCCTTGCCTACTTTCACAAACCTTCAAGAAGCCTGTGACATCTTCGCATACCCGCGCAGCTGTATGAACCAAAGTTCAAATGCCCCTAAGCTTACCGGCCCTGCTGCAGCTGCTCAGACACAGGGACAACCAGCAAGCACCTGGCCTCTGAATCTGGTCAGTTGGCAGATAGACAGGCTTACAATGGCCAAGAAACAAATGCACCTGGGCTATCAGAAGCTGAGCACTTTATCAGGCCACTCACTCACCACCTGGGGAATGCAAGAATTTACTGGGACAACATTAAACATCTAAATGGGAGTATGCACTCCCACCCCTCCCAGATCACTATTGAAGGCTCTGTCTCCACTGACCCTGCCCCTCATTGCCAACTTCCTCAACTCATCCTTCACGGACCTTAGTTCTGTCCTCCTAGTGATTTCTTTGATCCCCTTCATCCTTACTGCTGCCCTGGAGCACTCACTATCCTGAATTTACCCATACATGCAGGGTCTGCCCAGGGAGTCAGGCCACACCTGATTAAGCGCCACAGAGCAATAGTACTGGCAGTGACTCTCTGGATCCCTGCATCCTCCACGGGTTCTGGACCAGGTCCTTGCCCCATTAACTAGCCTGTTCAATAAGTCCCTCTGCCTGGGGCAGTTCCCTCAGCCTGGAAAATCACCACAGTTACACATTCACAAAGGAGGTGACAGGTCCTCTGCAGGGAATTACTCGGCCCATCTCCATTCTCCCACCCCTCTCAAAGCACTAGAAAAACTGGTGGCTACTCAAGTCACAGACTACATAACCAAATACAACATCGTCTGCCACTTGAACAACATGGTTTCGGGTGGGGCACAGTACTGCTTTGACCCTTATTGAGTTTTCAAATTTTCTTCATTCCTCCTCCCTGGACTCTGAAAACCATACTGGGGGCAGTGTTTATCAACCTCTCTAAGGTGTTTGACACAGTCTCCCACCCCCTCCTGCTGGATGCCCTCAGCCGTACCGGCTTTGCCCCTGGTCCAGTCTCTTTGTGCTCCAGCTATTTGTCTGCCCACTCCCAATGTGTTAAAATTGATGTGACCCTCTCCGATACATGCCCTATCTGCTCAGGTGTCCCCCAGGGCTCCATCCTTGGTCCTCTTCTCTTCACACTATGTCTCAGCACCCTCCCCCAAACTTGTACTGGTAAAATCCTGCTGTATGCAGATGATGTATCATTTTCGCCACTCTCACGAAACTAACTCCTTACAAGACGCCTTGCAACAAGCCTTTGTCGATGCTGAAGCCTGGTTCACAAACAGCACGAACTTGTACTCAATCTAAATAAAAAAAAAACAATGCTCTTTGCCCATCCCAAAACAAATCCAGATATTTCCCTCTCCGGCATCCTCCCTGGTTGAGCATCCCTCTTGAGCTAGTCCGCCTGTACCAAATACTTATAAGGGGTCTCCTTTGACTCCCAGCCCTCACATTCCATGACCACATAGATAATCTAGCTCCAAGCTACAGCACAGCTAGGAATCCCTTTGCACCACTACAAGCATTGCCTCAACTCAATGCACTCCGACTAACAGTCACCTCCCCCAATACTGTCCACATATAGACTATAAAACTGCCTGTTTATGGTGCTGCAGACACGACAGCCACTCAATAAAATTCGCCTCTCCTTGAATAAGGCCTGTACAGGTTAATCGCGGGGGAGCCCCTAGGCTCACACATGCCTCACCGAACTATGAGACATGGCCAGGCTGCTTAATCTAGATGAGCAGCTCCAGATACCAAACCTGCCTCATTACTAAAAACCCTCCTTGGACTATCCCACCTGGTCTGACAGCCTCTATCCACCTTGCACAACCCCTTGAGTCCAAACTCATAGCACCTCTAAAAACAGACAGATGGAAAGTTAAATTGATGGATATGGATAGATAGATAGATAGATAGATAGATAGATAGATAGACAGACAGACAGACAGACAGACAGACAGGCTTACAAATAGCTAGCTAGATAGATAGATACAGATGGATGGGTAGACAGACATAGAGACAGACAGACATGCAGAGAGATACATAGATAGATAGATAGATAGATAGATAGATAGATAGATAGATATATGGATGGATAGATAGATGGCAGGATGCACAGACAGACTGATGGGCAGATAGGCAGATGTTTAGAGAGACAGAAATACAGACTGATAGATAGATAAATAGATATATAGATAGATAGATAGATTGATAGATAGATCGATAGATAGATAGATAGATAGATAGATAGATAGATAGATAGATAGATAGATAGATAGATAGATAGATAGAAAGAAAGACAGACAAACAGACAGATAGAAAGAGCTCTGGATGTAGAAAAAGACTGATGGCCAGATAGGCAGATGTACAGACAGACAAACATAAAGACTTACTGAAAAATCGTTGGATAGATAGATAGCTAGATAGATGGTTGCATGGATGAAATGATGGAAAGGTTGAGGGATAGATACATAGATAGATAGATACATAGATAGATAGATAGATAGATAGATAGATAGATAGAGGCATAGATACCTAGATAGATACTTAAATAGACAGCTAGATGGGTAGAAAGATAGATAGATAGATAGATAGATAGATAGATAGATAGATAGATAGATAGATAGATAGATAGATAGATAGATAGATAGATGGCAGGATGTACAGACAGACTGATGGGCAGATAGGCAGATGTTCAGACAGACAGAAATACAGACTGAAAGACAGACAGATAGATAGATAGATAGATAGATAGATAGATAGATAGATAGATAGATAGATAGATAGATAGATAGATAGATAGACAGACAGACAGCGAGATGCATGGATGAATGGATGGATGTACAGATAGACAGACAGATAGACAAACTGATGGAAGAGTTGATGGACAGATAGATAGATAGTTAGATACAAAATGTATGAATGTACAGATAGACAGACAGGAGATGGAAAACCAGAGAGACAGACAGAAAGGCAGTCAGTCAGTCAGACAGACTGACATCCAGACAGAGACAGACATATAGCTAGATAGATAGATAGATAGTTTGACAGACAGACAGCCATACAGACAGACAGGCAGATGGGTAGATAGATAGATAGATAGATAGATAGATAGATAGATAGATAGATAGATAGATAGAAAGATAGATGGGCATACAGACAAAGAGATAGACAGACATTCACAGTGACAGATCGATAGATAGATAGATAGATAGATAGATAGATAGATAGATAGATAGATAGATAGATAGATAGATACAAGATGTACTGATGTACTGACAAACAGACACACAGACAGAAATACAGAGAGACATATAAATTGTGGATATTTAGATAGATAGATAGACCGATAAATAGATAGATAGATGGATGCATGGATGAAATGATGGCTTTACAGAAGGAGACAGACGGACAAATATATGGAAAGATTGAGGGATAGATAGACAGATAAATAGATACTTAGATTGATAGATAGAGCCATAGATACCTAGATAGATTCTAAAATAGATAACTAGGTGGGTAGAAAGATATAGGTATCTATTTATCTATCTTGTATCTGCCTGTCTGTCTCTCTCTCTGCCTGTCTATCTGATTGTCTGAGTGTCTCCCTGTACATCTGTTTGTATCTATCTATGTCTGTCTCATTTATCTGCATATCTATCTATTTATCTATCTATCCATCTATCTATCTGTCTGTCTGATGAGTAAATCTGTCTGTCTGTTTGCCTGACTGACTTTCTGTCTGTCTCTCTGGCATTCCATCTGCAGGTCTATCTCATGCATTCATCCATTTATCTATCTATCTATCTATCTATCTATCTATCTATCTATCTATCTGTCTATCTATCTATCTATCTATCTATCTGCCTTTCTATCAATCAGTCCATCAACCTTCCATCTATTTGGATGTCTTTCTGTCTATCTGTGCATCTGTCCTTTCATCCACACGTCTGTTTGTGTGTCTATCTCTCTATTTATTTATCTTTCTGCCTGTCTGTATCTCTGTACCTCTGTCTCTCTGTCTGTCCATCTGCCAATGTGCCCGTCTGTCTGTTTCTACATCCTTCCATCCATATATCTATCTATCTATCTATCTATCTATCTATCTATCTATCTATCTATCTATCTATCTATCTATCTATCTATCTATCTATAAATCCTACAATTTATATGTCTGTCTGTTTGTCTTTCTGTCTGTGTATCTGTTTGTCAGTACATCAGTAAAACTATTTATCTATCGATCTATCTATCTATCTATCTATCTATCTATCTATCTATCTATCTATCTGTCGGTCTTCCTGTCTGTCTGTCTTTCTGTCTGTCTGTTTTTTTGTCTTTCTTTCTTGCTGTCCAAATGCTATCAGTACATCTGTCTGTCTGAATATCTATCTACAGTATCTTTCTATCTATCTGTCTGTCCTCAACCTTTCCATCTATATGTCTGTCTGTCGCTCTTTCTGTACATCCATCATTTCATCTGTGCATCCATCCATCTACATATCTATCTGTCTATCTATCTATGTATCTATATATCGATCTCTGTGTATGTTCGTCTATCTCTGTGTCTGTCTGTCTGTCTATCTAACTATCTATCTATCTATCTATCTATCTATCTATCTATCTATCTATCTATCTATCTATCTATCTATCTATCTGTCCACCTGTCAGTCTGTCTGTCTATCTGTCTATCCATTTACCTTTCTGTCTATATTTCTATCTATTTATCTGTCAATATATCCATCAATCTATCTTGGTCTGTCTATCTATATGCCTATCTGTCTATCTATCTGTCTGTCTGCCTGTCTGTCTGTTTTTCTCTCTGTTTCTTCTTCTGTAAGTCTGACTCTTCCAATCTGTCTTAATGTACATTAAGACATGTATCTATCTATCTATCTATCTATCTGTCTGTCTGTCTGTCTGTCTGTCTGTCTGTCTGTCTGTCTATTTTTCTGTCTGTATCTTTTCTGTCAATCTTCATGTCTTACAATTTGTCTACCTGTACATCAAGACATGTATCTATCTATCTATCTATCTATCTATCTATCTATCTATCTATCTATCTATCTATCTATCTATCTATCTATCTATCTATCTATCTATCCATCTCTCTAACTTCCTATCTATCTATCTATCTATCTATCTATCTATCTATCTATCTATCTATCTATCTATCTATCTATCTATCTATCTATCTATCTACCTGTCTATCTAGCTATATATCTATAAATCCAACAATTTACATGTCTGTCTGTCTTTCTGTCTGTGTATCTGTTTGTCAGTACATTAGTAAACCTATCTTTCTTTCTATCTATTTATCGATCTATCTATCTATCTATCTACCAATCTATCTATCTATCTATCTATCTATCTATCTATCTATCTATCTATCTATCTATCGGTCTTCCTGTCTGTCTTTCTTTCTGTCTGTCTGTTTTTCTGTCTTACTCTCTTGCTGTCCGACTGCCTCTCTGTACATCTGTCTGTCTGTCTATCTATCTATCTATCTATCTATCTATCTATCTATCTATCTATCTATCTGTCTATCTGTCTGTTTGTCTGTTTTCTGTCTGTATCTTTTTCTTTCAATCTGCATGTCTTCCCATTTGTCTTCCTGTACATCAAGACATCTATCTATCTATCTATCTATCTATCTATCTATCTATCTATCTATCTATCTTTGTGTCTGCCTGTCTGTCTCTCTGCCTGTCTATCTGATTGTCTGAGTGTCTCCTTGTACATCTGTTTGTATCTATCTGTATGACTGTCTATCTATCTGTATATCTATCTATCTATCTATTTATCTATCTATCCATCTATCTATCTGTCACTGTCTGTGAGTCTGTCTGTCTGTTTGCCTTACGGTCTTTCTCTCTGTCTCTCTGGCATTCCATCTGCCTGTCTATCTGTACATTCGTCCATTTATCTATCTATCTATCTATCTATCTATCTATCTATCTATCTATCTATCTATCAATCTATCTATTTATCTATCTATCTGTCTATCATCTATCTACCATTCTATCAATCAGTCCATCAACCCTTCCATCTATTTGTCTGTCTGTCTTTCTATCTGTACATCCATCCTTTCATCCACGCATCTGTTTGTGTGTCTATCTCTCTATTCATATATCTTTCTGTCTGTCTGTCTATATCTCTGTACCTCTGTCTCTCTGTCTGTCCATCTGCCTATATGCCCATCTGTCTGTCTCTACATCCTTCCATCCATCTATCTATCTATCTATCTATCTATCTATCTATCTATCTATCCAACAATTTATTTGTCTGGCTGTTTGACTTTCTGTCTTTGTATCTGTTTGACAGGACATCAGTAATTCTATCTATCTATCTATCTATCTATCTATCTATCTATCTAT
>CM028130.1:853587500-853590000 GCA_016271365.2 Neoceratodus forsteri
GACAGACAGGCAGCCATACAGACAGACAGGCAGATGGATGTATAGATAGATAGATAGATAGATAGATAGATAGATAGATAGATAGATAGATAGATAGATAGATAGATAGATAGGCATACAGATAAAGAGATAGGCAGACATACACAGTGATAGATGATAGATAGATAGATAGATAGATAGATAGATAGATAGAAAGAAAGATACAAAGATATACTAATGTACTGACAAACAGACACACAGACAGAAAGACAGAGAGATATATTAATTGTAGGATATTTAGATATATAGATAAATAGACAGATAAATAGATTGATAGATGGATGCGCGTATGAAATGATGGCTTTACAGAAAGGGAGACAGATGGACAAATATATGAAAAGTATGAGGGATAGATAAACAGATAAATAGATACTTAGATAGAAAGATAGAGCCATAGATACCTAGATCGATACTTAAATAGATAGCTAGATGGGTAGAAAGATATATGGATAGATAGATAGCTAGACAGATGGTTGCATTGATGAAATGTTGGAAAGGTTGAGGGATAGATAGATAGATAGATAGATAGATAGATAGATAGATAGATGCATAGATGCCTAGATAGATACTTAAATAGACAGCAAGATGGGTAGAAAGATAGATAGAGAGATAGATAGATAGATAGATAGATAGATAGATAGATAGATAGATAGATAGATAGATAGATAGAAAGAAAGATAGATGGCAGGATGTGCAGACAGACTGATGGGCAAATAGGCAGATGTTCAGACAGACAGAAATACAGACTGAAAGTCAGACAGACAGATAGATAGATAGATAGATAGATAGATAGATAGATAGATAGATAGATAGACAGGCAGACAGACAGACAAGCAGATAGATTGATTGATAGACAGATAGATGAAAACAGATGTACAGATAGACACACAGATAGACAAACAGAATGACAGGAAGAGAAATAGACAGACAGACATTAAGATAGATACATAGATAGATAGATAGATAGATAGATAGATAGATAGATAGATATACAGATAGAAAGAGCTCTGGATGTAGAAAAAGACTGATGCCAGATCGGCAGATGTACAGACAGACAAACATAAAGACTTACTGAAAGATGAGATGGATGGATAGATAAGCTAGACAGATGGTTTGCATTGATGAGAATGTTGGAAAGGTTGAGGGCAGATAGATGGATAGATGGATAGATAGATAGATAGATAGATAGAAAGATAGAGGCTTAGATGCTGGATGGATGGCAAATAGACTGCAAGATGGGTAGAAGATAGATGGAGTGCTAGATAGATAGATAGATAGATAGATAGATAGATAGATAGATAGATAGATAGAAAGAAAGATAGATGGCAGGATGTACAGACAGACTGATGGGCAGATAGGCAGATGTTCAGACAGACAGAAATACAGACTGAAAGTCAGACAGACAGATAGATAGATAGATAGATAGATAGATAGATAGATAGATAGATAGATAGATAGATAGACAGACAGACAGGCAGCGAGATGCATGGATGGATGGATCGATGTACAGATAGACAGACAGATAGACAAACTGATGGAAGAGTTGATCGACAGATAGATAGATAGTTAGATTCAAAAATGTATGAATGTACAGATAGACAGACAGGCAGATGGAAAACCAGAGAGACAGAAAGGCAGTCAGTCACACAGACAGACAGACATCAAGACAGAGACAGACAGATAGCTAGATAGACAAATAGATAGTTTGACAGACAGGCAGCCATACAGACAGACAGGCAGATGGATGTATAGATAGATAGATAGATAGATAGATAGATAGATAGATAGGCATACAGACAAAGAGATAGGCAGACATACACAGTGATAGATAGATAGATAGATAGATAGATAGATAGAAAGATACAAAGATATACTAATGTACTGACAAACAGACACACAGACAGAAAGACAGAGAGATATATTAATTGTGGGATATTTAGATAGATAGTTAAATAGACAGATAAATAGATTGATAGATGGATGCGCGTATGAAATGATGGCTTTACAGAAAGGGAGACAGATGGACAAATATATGGAAAGTATGAGGGATAGATAAACAGATAAATAGATACTTAGATAGATAGATAGAGCCATAGATACCTAGATCGATACTTAAATAGATAGCTAGATGGGTAGAAAGATATATGGAAAGATAGATAGACAGATAGATAGATAGATAGATAGATAGATAGATAGATAGATAGAGAGAGAGAGAGAGACAGACAGACATGCAGACAGACAGACAGACAGACAGACAGACAGATAGATAGATAGATAGATAGATTTATTGATACATGTCTTGATGTATAGGAAGACAAATGGGAGGACAGACAGACTGGCAGAAAAAGATACAGACAGAAAAACAGACAGACAGACAGACAGATAGATAGAAAGATACTGCAGCTATATAGATAGATATACAGACAGACAGATGTACAGACAGGCAGTTGGACAGCAGGAA
>CM028130.1:853592500-853595000 GCA_016271365.2 Neoceratodus forsteri
ATAGACAGGTAGATAGATAGATAGATAGATAGATAGATAGATAGATAGATAGATAGATAGATAGATAGAAAGAAAGATAGATGGCAGGATGTACAGACAGACTGATGGGCTGATAGGCAGATGTTCAGACAGACAGAAATACAGACTGAAGAGACAGACGGATAGATGGGAAGATGGATAGATAGATAGATAGATAGATAGATAGATAGATAGATGGATAGATAGATAGATAGATAGATAGACAGACAGACAGCGGGATGCATGGATGAATGGATGGATGTACAGATAGAGAGACAGATAGACAAACTGATGGAAGAGTTGATAGACAGATAGATAGATAGTTAGATACAAAAATGTATGAATGTACAGTTAGACAGACAGGCAGATGGAAAACCAGAGAGGCAGACAGAAAGGCAGTCAGTCAGACAGACAGACATCCAGACAGAGACAGACAGATAGCTAGATACCTAGATAGATAGTTTGACAGACAGGCAGCCATACAGACAGACAGGGAGATGGATATAGATAGATAGATAGGCATACAGACAAAGAGATAGACAGACATACATGTGAAAGACAGATAGATAGATAGATAGATAGATAGATAGATAGATAGATAGATAGATAGATAGATAGATTTATTGATTCATGTCTTGATGTATAGGAAGACAAATGGGAGGACAGACAGACTGGCAGAAAAAGATACAGACAGAAAAACAGACAGACAGACAGACAGATAGATGGAAAGATACTGTAGATATATAGATAGATATACAGACAGACAGATGTACAGACAGGCAGTTGGACAGCAGGAAAAAAAGACAGAAAAACAGACAGACAGAATGGCAGACAGACAGGAAGACCAACAGATAGACAGATAGATAGTTAGATAGATAGATAGATAGATAGATAGATAGATAGATAGATAGACAGACAGATAGATTTACTGATGTACTGACAAACAGATTCACAGACAGAAAGGCAGACAGACAGATATATAAATTGTTGGATTTATAGATAGATAGATAGATAGATAGATAGACAGACAGACAGACAGACAGACAGACAGACAGACAGACAGACAGATAGAAAGATAGATAGATAGATAGATAGATAGATAGATAGATAGATAGATAGATAGATAGATAGATAGATAGATAGATAGATATATGTACAGACAGACAGATGTGCAGGAAGACAGAAAAAGAGACAGACAGAAAAACAGACAGACTGAAAGATAGAGTGATGGATGGATAGATAGATAGATAGAAAGATAGATAGATAGATAGATAGATAGATGGATGGATGGACAGATAGACAGACAGACAAACTTATATAGCTAGATAGATAGATACAGGATGTGAGACAGACAGAGAGAGAGAGATAGTCAGACATACACAGAGGCAGATAGATAGATAGATAGATAGATAGATAGATAGATAGATAGATATATGGCTGGATGTACAGACAGACTGATGGGACAATAGGCAAATGTACAGACAGACAGAAATACAGACAGATAGATAGATAGATAGATAGATAGATAGATAGATAGATAGATAGATAGATAGATAGATAGATAGACAGACAGACAGACAGATGGATAGAGAGATAGATAGACAGACAGACAGTTGAATAGATGAAAGAATGTATGTACAGATAGACAGACAGATAGACAAATAGATGGAAGAGTTGATGGACTGATAGATAGATAGATAGATAGATAGATAGATAGATAGATAGATAGATAGATAGATAGTTAGATAAATGTGTAACTATATAAATAAACAGAAAGGCCGATGGAGTAAAAGAGACAGAGAAGACGATCAGTGGACAGACAGACTGACATAAGAACAAAGACAGACCGATGGCTAGATAAATAGATAGAGATGGATTGACAGACAATATTAAGACGACAGGTGGACAGATAGATGGATAGATAGATAGATAGATGGTAGATAGATAGATAGATGAATAGGCGTATACAGACAAAGGATAGAGTCATTCTGAGATAGATAGATGATAGATAGATGGATAGATAGATAGATAGATGGAAGAACAGACACAGAGATAGACAGACATACAGGATGATGGATGGATAGATGGATATATAGATAGATAGATAGATAACAGACAGACAGATATATAGATAGAACAGATAGATAGATAGATAGATGGATGAATAGATAGATGAGATAGATAGATAGATAGATAGATAGATAGATAGATAGATAGATATGTAGATGGATGGATGCGGATGAAAGCGTTGGATGTACAGAAAGAGAGACAGATAGACATATAGTATGGAAAGGTTGAGGATAGACAGCTAGATAGATAGATAGATAGATAGACAGACAGACAGATAGATGGGTAGATAGAGATAGAAATATACAAAGATAGATTGATGTACTGACAAGCAGATACTGACAGAAGACAGAGGACCTCGATTGTTGGATGGATATATAGATGAATAGATGGATATAGATGAGATGGGTGGATG
>CM028130.1:853617500-853642500 GCA_016271365.2 Neoceratodus forsteri
TAGATAGACAGACAGACAGATAGATAAGTAGATGGATGGATGCACAGATGAAATGATGGATGTACAGAAAGATCGACAGACAAGCATATAGATGGAAAGATTGAGGGACAGACAGATAGATAGAAAGATACTGTAGATAGATAAATAGATATACAGAGAGACAGATGTACAGATAGCATTTTGACAGTAAGAAAGAAAACCAAAAAAACAGACAGACAGAAAGACAGACAGACAGGAAGACCGACAGTTAGATAGATAAATAGATAGATAGATAGATAGATAGATAGATAGATAGATAGAAGATTGATTGATAGATAGATAATTAGATAAATGTGTGAATGAATAAATAAACAGACAGGCAGATGGAAAGTAAGAGAGACAGAGAGAAAGACAGTCAGTCAGACAGACAGACAGACATAAAGACAGAGACAGACAGATAGCTAGATTAATAGATAGAGAGATAGACAGACAGACAGCCTTATAGACTGACAGGCGGACAGATAGCTAGCCAGCTAGATAGATAGATAGATAGATAGATAGATAGATAGATAGATAGATAGATAGATAGATAGATAGATAGATAGATAAATGTATGAATGTATAGGTAGACAGACAGGCAGATGGAAAGCAAGGGAGACAGACAGAAAGACAGTCAGTCAGACAGACAGACATACAGACAGAGAAAGACAGATAGATAGATAGAAAGATAGATAGATAGATAGATAGATAGATAGATAGATAGATAGACAGATAGATAGGTAGATGGAAGGATGCACGGATGAAATGATGGATGTACAGAAAAAGAGACAAACTCTTTTTGTACATCTATTCTATCTATCTATCTTTCAATCTATCTATCTATCTATCTATTCTATAGCCATTCTGTCCACCTGTCGTCTTCGTAAAGCTGTAATTGTCTGGTTCATCTCTATCTATAGATGGAAAGGTCGAGGGATAGATAGATAGATAGACAGATAGAGAGAGAGAGAGATATAGAGAGATACAGACAGACAGATAGATAGATAGATAGATAGATAGATAGATAGATAGATAGATAGATAGATAGACAGACAGACAGATACAGACAGATAGACAGAAAGCAGGCAGACAGACAGACAGATAGACAGATAAATAGATTGATTGATAGACAGATAGATGAAAACAGATGTACAGATAGACACACAGATAGACAAACAGATAGACAGGCCGAGAAACAGACAGACAGACATTAAGATGATAGATTTATAGAAAAGATAGATAGATAGATAGGATAGATGAGATAGATAGATAGATAGATAGAGAGATTGATGTCTTGATGTACATGAAGACAGATTGAAGACAGGCAGACTTACAGAAAAGGAGACAGAGAGAGAAACAGACAGACAGGCAGACAGACAGATAGATAGACAGATAGATAGACAGACCAAGTTAGATTGATGGATAGATTGACAGATAAAGAGATAGAAATATAGATAGAAAGATAAATAGAAAGACAGATAGACAGACAGGTGGAAAGATAGATAGATAGATAGATAGATAGATAGATAGATAGATAGATAGATAGATAGATAGATAGTTAGATAGATAGATAGTTGGACAGACAGATACTGAGATAGACAGACATACACAGAGATAGATAGAAAGATAGATAGATAGATAGATAAATAGATAGATAGATAGATAGAGATAGATAGATAGATAGATAGATAGATAGATAGACAGACAGATAGACAGACAGACAGACAGACAGACAGACAGATAGATAGATAGATAGATAGATAGATAGATAGGTAGATGGATGGATGCACAGATGAAAGATGGATGTACAGAAAGAGAGACAGACAGACATATAGATTGAAAGGTTGAGGGACAGACAGATAGAAAGACAGATAAATAGATAGATATAGAGATTGAAAGGCAGTCAGACTGACAGACAGATAGATAGATAGATAGATAGATAGATAGATAGATAGATAGTTAGATTGATACATGTCTTGATGTACTTGAAGACAAATGGGAGGACCGGCAGATTGGCAGAAAAAGATACAGACAGAAAAACAGACAGACAGATAGATAGAAAGATACTGTAGATAAATAGATAGATATACAGACAGACAGATGTACAGACAGGCAGTTGGACAGCAAGAAAGAAAGACTGAACAACAGACAGACAGAAAGGCAGACATGCAGGAAGACCGACAGATAGATAGATAGATAGATAGATAGATAGATAGATAGATAGATAGATAGATAGATGTCAGTATGTACAGACAGACTGATGGGCAGATAGGCAGATGTTCAGACAGACAGAAATACAGATAGATAGATAGATAGATAGATAGATAGATAGATAGATAGATAGATAGATAGATAGATAGATAGATAGATAGATACATGTCTTGATGTACAGGAGCACTGATTGGAAGACAGGCAGACTTGCAGAAAAAGAGACAGAGAGAAATACAGAAAGTCAGACAGATAGATAGACAGATAGATAGACAGACCAAGATAGATTGATGGACATATTGATAGATAAAGAGATAGAAATATAGATAGAAAGATAAATGGATAGACAGATAGACAGTCATACAGACAGGTGGACAGATAGATAGAAAGATAGATAGATAGAAAGAAAGATAGATAGATAGTTGGACAGATAGACACAGAGATAGACAGACATACACAGAGATAGATAGATAGATAGATAGAGAGATAGATAGATAGATAGATAGATAGATAGATAGATAGATAGATAGATAGATAGATGATAGATGGATGGACAGACAGACGCAGAGATAGTCAGACATACACAGAGATTGATATATAGATAGACAGATAGATACATAGATAGATAGATATATAGATAGATATACAGATAGATAGGTAGATGGATGGATGCAGGGATGAAATGATGGATGTACAGAAAGAGAGACAGACAGACATATAGATGGAAAGGTTGAGGGACAGATAGATAGGTGGATAGATAGATAGATAGATAGAAAGATAGAGAGAGAGAGATAGACAGACAGACAGACAGACAGATAGAAAGATAGACAGACAGACAGGCAGACAGACAGACAGAAAGGTAAATAGATTCATTGATACAAAGATAGAAAGATAGATAGATAGATAGATAGATAGATAGATAGATAGATAGATAGATAGATAGATAGATAGATATATAGATAGATAGATGTCTTGATGTAGATGAAGACAGATTGGAAGACAGGCAGACTTACAGAAAAAGAGACAGAGAGAAAACAGACTAGATCAGGTATCGGCATTACAGTGATATGATGACAGACAGACAGACAGATAGACAGCATCAGTTAAATTGATGAATAGATTGACAGATAAAGAGATAGAAATATAGATAGCAAGATAAATGGATAGACAGATAGACAGACAGACTGACAGACAGGTGGACAGATAGATAGGTAGATAGATAGATAGATAGATAGATAGATAGATAGATAGATAGACAGACAGACAGACAGACAGTCAGACAGACAGACAGACAGACAGCCAGACAGACAGACAGACAGACAGACAGACAGACAGACAGATAGATAGATAGATAGATAGATAGATAGATAGATAGATAGATAGATAGATAGGTAGATGGATGGATGCACGGATGAAATGATGGATGTACAGAAAGAGGGACATACAGACATATAGATGGAAAGGTTCAGGGACAGACAGATAGATAGATAGATAGATAGATAGATAGATAGATAGATAGAGAGAGAGAGATAGATAGAGAGAGAGATAGACAGGCAGACAGACTGTCAGACAGACAGACAGACAGACAGATAGATAGATAGTTAGATTGATACATGTCTTGATGTACTTGAAGACAAATGGGAGGACAGGCAGATTGGCAGAAAAAGATACAGACAGAAAAACAGACAGACTGATAGACAGAATGATACTGTAGATAGATAGATAGATTTTCAGACAAACAGATGTACAGACAGGCAGTTGGACAGCAAGAAAGAAAGACAGAAAAACAGACAGACAGAAAGGCAGACAGACAGGAAGATCGACAGATTTATAGATAGATAGATAGATAGATAGATAGATAGATAGATAGATAGATAGATGTCAGTATGTACAGACAGACTGATGGGCTGATAGGCAGATCTTCAGACAGATAGAAATACAGACAGATAGATAGATAGATAGATAGATAGATAGATAGATAGATAGATAGATAGATAGATAGATAGATAGATGTCTTGATGTACAGGAAGACTGACTGGAAGACAGGCAGACTTGCAGAAAAAGAGACAGAGAGAAAAAGAGAAAGTCAGACAGACAGATAGATAGACTGATAGATAGACAGACCAAGATAGATTGATGGATATATTGACAGATAAAGAGATAGAAATATAGATAGAAAGATAAATGGGTAGACAGATAGACAGACAGACAGGTGGACAGATAGATAGAAAGATAGATAGATAGACAGAAAGAAAGATAGATAGATGGTTGGACAGACAGAGACTGAGATAGATAGATAGATAGATAGATAGATAGATAGATAGATAGATAGATAGATAGATAGATAGATAGATAGATAGATAGATAGATGGATGTACAGACAGACAGATGTGCAGGAGGACAGACAAAGAGACAGACAGAAAAACAGACAGACGGAAAGATAGATTGATGGGTAGATAGATAGTTAGATTGATAGACAGATAGATAGATAGATAGATAGATAGATAGATAGATAGATAGATAGATAGTTGGATGGATGGATAGACAGATAGACATACAGACAGGCTTACAGATAGCTAGTTAGATAGATACAGAGGTGGGTAGACAGACAGAGAGATAGACAGACATACCGAGAGACAGATAGATTGATATTAGATAGATAGATAGATAGATAGGATAGATAGATAGACAGAACAGACAGACAGACAGACAGACAGACAGACAGACAGAACAGACAGACAGATAGATAGATAGATAGATAGATAGATAGATAGATAGATAGATAGATAGATAGATAGATAGATAGATTCGATATATAGACATACTGGATGAATATGAAAATGGGCTCTTGGTTTATTGTAGCTTGACTCTGGTTAACAAATGTTTAAAATTAAAAAAATTAAAAATGTAAAGCCAGACTGATGGGAAAATAGGTAGATGTACAGACAGTCAGAATAAAGACTGATAGAGATGGATAGATAGATAGATAGATAGATAGATAGACAGACAGACAGACAGACAGACAGACAGACAGACAGACAGATAGATAGACAGATAGACTGAACAGACAGACAGACAGTTGCATGGATGAAAGGATGTGATACAGATAGACAGACACTAGACAAATAGATGGAAGAGTTGATGGACTGATTGATAGATAGATAGAATAGATAGATAGATAGATGGATAGATAGATAGATAAAGCATGATTGGAATAATAATATACAAATATAAAGTGCAGATGGAAAGATAAGAGAGACAGAGAGAAAGACAGTGAGTCAGACAGACAGACAGACATAAAGACAGAGACAGACAGGATAGCTAGATAAATAGATAGAAGAGACAGACAACCTTCCTGATGAAAGAGTGGACAGATGGTTAGATATAGACATAGATAGATAGATGGATAGATAGATAGATAGATGAACAGATAAACTGGCATACAACAAAGGATAGACAGACATACAGAGATAGATAAATAGATAGATAGATAGATAGATAGATAGATTGATAGATAGATAAACAGACAGACAGACCAGCAGAAAGAGACAGAGACAGACAGATGGATTGATTAATGTATATATATAAGATAGATGGATGGATAGATAGATGGATAGATGGATGGATAAAGATAGATAGATATATAGAAGATCAAAGATGGACTGATGTACTGACAAAACAGATACAAGACAGAAGACAGAGAGACATATCAGAATTGGGATGGATAGATACATAGATGGATAGATAGATAGATAGATGGACAGACAGACAGAAGAAATAGATGGATGCATGGATGGAATAGTGAAGGCTACAGAAAGAGACAGATGGACAAATAGATGGAAAGGTTAGAGGCCCAACAGATAGATAGATAGAAAGATAGATGAGATAGAGAGCTAGATAGATGAGAGATAGATAGACAGACAGTTAGATAGATAGATGGATAGATAGATGAGATAGATAGATAGATGGATAGATAGACAGACAGACAGACAGATAGGCAGACAGACAGACAGATAGATTGATTGATTGATGCAAACTGATGTATAGATAGACACTCAGATAGACAAACAGATACACAGGCAGAGAAACAGACAGACAGACATTGAGAAAGATAGATAGATAGATAGATAGATAGATAGATAGATAGATAGATAGATAGATAGATAGATAGATAGATACATGTCTGTGATGTACAGGAAGACAGATTGGAAGACAGGCAGACTTACAGAAAAAGAGACAGAGAGAAAAACAGACAGACAGGCAGATAGACAGCTAGATAGAGAGATAGACAAATAGATAGACAGACCAAGATAGATTGATGGATAGATTGACATATAAAGAGATAGAAACATAGATAGAAACATAAATGGATAGACAGATAGACAGACAGACAGGTGGACAGATAGATAGATAGACAGATAGATAGATAGTTAGATTGATACACAGTCTTGGATATACAGGAAGACAAATGAGAGGACAAGCAGATTGGCAGAAAAAGATACAGACAGAAAAACAGACAGACAGACAGACAGATAGATAGAAAGATACTGTAGATAGATATATAGATATACAGACAGACAGATGTACAGACAGGCAGTTGGACAGCAAGAAGGAAAGACAGAAAAACAGACAGACAGAAAGGCAGACAGACTGGAAGACCGACAGATAGATAGATAGATAGATAGATAGATAGATAGATAGATAGATAGATAGATAGATAGAAAGATTTACTGCTGTACTGACAAACAGATGCACAGACAGAAAGACAGACAGACAGAGATGTAAATTCTTGGATTTATAGATAGATAGATAGATAGATAGATAGATAGATAGATAGATAGATAGATAGAGACATAGATGGATGTACAGACAGACAGATGTGCAGGAGGACAGAAAAACAGACAGCCGAAAACAGACAGATGGAAAGATAGATTAATGGATAGATAGATAGATAGATATATAGATAGATAGATAGATAGATAGATAGATAGTTGGACAGACAGACACAGTGATGAACAGACATACAAAGAGATAGATAGATAGATAGATAGATAGATAGATAGATAGATAGATAGATAGATAGACAGACAGACAGACAGACAGACAGACAGACAGACATAGATAGATAGATGGATGGATGCAGATTAAATGATGGATGTACAGAAGAGAGTCAGACAGACATACAGATTTAAAGGCTGAGCGACAGACAGATAGTTAGATAGATAGATAGACAGACAGATAGATAGATAGATAGATAGATGAATAGAGAGAGAGAGATGAGACAGACAGACAACTAGATAGATAGATAGATAGATAGATAGATGAGATAGATAGATAGATAGATGATTGATACATGTCTAGATGTACAGGAAGACAAATGGGAGGACAGGCAGATTGGCAGAAAAGATACAGACAGAAACACAGACAGACAGATGGATAGATAGGAAGATACTGTAGATAGATAGATAGATATACAGTCAGACAAATGTACAGACAGGCAGTTGAAAGCAGAAAAGAAAGACAGAAAACAGACAGACAGAAAGGCAGACAGACAGGAAGACCGACAGATAGATAGATAGATAGATAGATAGATAGATAGATGAGATGAATAGATAGATAGATAGATAGATTGATTTACTGAGACTGACAACAGATGCCAGGAAAGACAGACAGACAGACAGACATATAAATTTTTGGATAGATAGATAGATAGATAGATAGATAGATAGATAGATAGATAGATAGATGGATGGATGTACAGACAGACAGACAGATGTGCAGGAGGACAGAAAAAAAGACAGACAGAAAAACAGACTGATGGAAAGATAGATTAATGGATAGATAGATAGATAGATGGATGGATAGACAGATAGGCTTACAGATAGCTAGATAGATAGATACAGAGATTCGTAGACAGACAGAGAGATAGACTGACATACACAGAGACAGATAGATTAATATTTAGATAGATAGATAAATAGATAGATAGATAGATAGATAGATAGATAGATAGATAGATAGATAGATAGATAGATAGATGCCTGGATGTACAGACAGACTGAAGGGACAATAGAGCAGATGTACAGACAGACAGAAATGGACAGTGATAGATGGATGGATAGATGGATAGATAGATGGATAGATAGATAGATGAATGGATGGATAGATGGATAGATAGACAGACAGACAGACAGATGAGATGGGTAGATGGATGGATGCTGGATTAAATGATGGATGTACAGAAGAGAGACAGACAGACATATAGATGGAAGGTTGAGGGACAGACAGATAGTTAGATAGATAGATAGATGAGATGAGATAGATGGATAGATAGATAGATGATGAGAGAGAGAGATAGACAGACTGACAGCTGAAGACAGATAGATAGATAGATAGATAGATAGATAGATAGATAGATAGTTAGATTGATACATGTCTTGATGTACAGGAAGACAAATGGGAGGACATGCAGATTGGCAGAAAAGATAAGACTGGAAACAGACAGACAGACAGACGGACAGAGATGGAAGATACTGTGGATGGATGGATGAGATGTCTAGATCAGATGGAAGCGTACTGGACAGGGCAGTTGGAAAGCAAGAAGAAAGTTAGAAAACAGACAGACAGAAAGGCAGACAGACAGGAAGACCATCAGATAGATACATAGATAGATAGATAGATAGATGGATAGATAGATGGATAGATGGAGATGAATTAGATAGATGGATTGGTTACTGGAGTACTGACAGAACAGATACACAGAGAAGAGTCAGACAGAGAGACAGACCCCATAAATTGTGGATTTATAAATAGATAGATAGATGGATGTACAGACAGACAGATGTGATGGAGGACAGAAGAGACAGAGAGAAAAACAGACAGATGGAAGATGGATTAATGGAAGATGGATGGATGGATAGATAGATAGATGATAGATAGATAGATAGATAGATGGATGGATGGAAGACAGACAGTCAGACAGGCTGACAGATAGCAGATAGACAGATACAGAGATGGGTAGACAGACAGAGAGAGACTACCAACAAGGACAGATGGATTGATGTTAGATGAGATGGATAGATGGATGGATGAGATAGATAGATGGATAGATAGATAGATAGATAGATAGAATAGATAGATTGATTGATTGATACATGTCTTGATGTACAGGAGAGACAAATGGGAGGACAAGGCAGAATGGCAGAAAAAGATACAGACAGAAAACAGACAGACAGACAGATAGAAAGATACTGTTTATAGATGGATTCATAGATAGATGTACGAGACAGACAGATGTACGGACAGACAGTTGGACAGCGAGAAGACAGAGACAGACAGACAGGAAGGCAGAAGACAGGAGAGACTGACAGGATGAATAGATACATGAGATATATAGATGGGATTAGATGCATGGATGATGGATGGGGGATAAGATGGATGGATAGGATTACTGATGTACTGACAAACAGATACACGGACAGAAGATCGACAGACAGACATGTAGTGTTGGTTTATAGATGAATGGATGGATAGATAGATAGATAGATAGATGGATGTACAAGACAGACAGATGATGGAGGACAGAAACAGACAAAAATAGACAGATGGAAGATGGATTGATGGATAGATGGAGGAGATGAGATAGATAGATAGATAGATAGATGGATAGATAGATAGATAGATAGATAGATAAATGGATAGACAGATGAACAGACAGACAGACTTCTGGATAGCTAGATATAGAAACAGAGATGGGTGGGACAGACAGAGATGGACAGACATACACAGAGAGAGAGATGGATGGATAGATAGATAGGATAGATGAGATAGATAGATGGATATGATAGATAGATAGATAGATAGATTGATTGATGGCTGGATGTACAGACAGAATGATGGGACAATAGGCAGATGTACAGAGAAAGAGAAATACAGACTGATAGATAGATAGATAGACAGACAGACAGACAGACAGACAGACAGACAGACAGACAGACAGACAGACAGATAGATAGATGGATAGATAATAGATAGATAGATAGATGCAATATCTTGATGCAGCAGGAAGATAGAATGGAAGACAGACAGACTTACACAAAGAAAAACAGACAGGAAAGCGGACAACCTGAGATTAGATAGACAGATGGACAAATGGATAGACAGACCAAGATAGATTGATGGATAGATTGACAGAAAAAGAGACAGAAATATAGATAGAAAGATAAATGGATAGTCAGATAGACAGACAGACAGACAGATAGATAGATAGATAGATAGATAGATAGATAGATAGATAGATAGATAGATAGATAGATAGGTAGAAGGATGGATGCACGGATGGAATGATGGATGTACTGAAAGAGAGACAGACAGACATATCGATGGAAAGGTTGAGGGACAGACAGATAGATAGATAGATAGATAGATAGATAGATAGATAGATAGATAGATAGATAGATAGATAGATTGATTGATTGATACATGTCTTGATGTACAGGAAGACAAATGGGAGGACAGGCAGAATGGCAGAAAAAGATACAGACAGAAAAACAGACAGACAGACAGATAGATAGAAAGATACTGTTTATAGATAGATTCATAGATAGATATACAGACAGACAGATGTACAGACAGGCAGTTGGACAGCAAGAAGGAATGACAGAAAAACAGACAGAAAGGCAGAAAGACAGGAAGACTGACAGATAAATAGATACATAGATATATAGATAGAAGTTAGATACATAGATAGATAGATAGATAGGTAGATATAAAGATAGATAGATAGAATTACTGATGTACTGACAAACAGATACACAGACAGAAAGATCGACAGACAGACATGTAAATTGTTGGATTTATAGATAGACAGATAGATAGATAGATAGATAGATAGATAGATGGATGTACAGACAGACAGATGTGCAGGAGGACAGAAAAACAGACAAAAAAATAGACAGATGGAAAGATAGATTGATGGATAGATAGATAGATAGATAGATAGATAGATAGATAGATAGATAGATAGATAGATAGATAAATGGATAGACAGATAGACAGACAGACAGGCTTACAGATAGCTAGATAGATAGAAACAGAGATGGGTAGACAGACAGAGAGATAGACAGACATACACAGAGAAAGATAGATAGATAGATAGATAGATAGATAGATAGATAGATAGATAGATAGATAGATAGATAGATAGATAGATAGATAGATAGATAGATTGATTGATGGCTGGATGTACAGACAGAATGATGGGACAATAGGCAGATGTACAGAGAAAGAGAAATGCAGACAGACTGATAGATAGATAGATAGACAGACAGACAGACAGACAGACAGACAGACAGACAGACAGACAGATAGATAGATAGATAGATAGATAGATAGATAGATAGATAGATACATGTCTTGATGTACAGGAAGATAGAATGGAAGACAGGCAGACTTACACAAAAAGAGAGAGAAAAACAGACAGAGAGGCAGACATACAGATAGATAGACAGATAGACAAATAGATAGACAGACCAAGATAGATTGATGGATAGATTGACAGAAAAAGAGACAGAAATATAGATAGAAAGATAAATGGATAGTCAGATAGACAGACAGACAGACAGATGGATAGATAGATGGATGGATAGATGGATAGATAGATATAGATGATAGATAGATAGATGGATAGGTGGGGACAGGATGCACGGATGGAATGATGGATGTACTGAAGGAGACAGACAGACATAATCGATGGAAGGTTAAGGAGGGACAGACAGATAGATAGATAGATAGATAGATAGATGAGATAGATAGATAGATAGATAGATAGATGAATAGAGAGAGAGACAGACAGACAGACCGATGGATAGATGAGATAGATAGATAGATGAATAGATAGATAGATAGATAGATAGATAGATGAATAGATAGATAGATGGAATAGATAGATAGATAGATAGATGGTTAGATTGAAGTAATGTCTTGATGTACAGGAAGACAAATCGGAGGACAAGCAGATTAGCGAAAAAGTAAGACCTAAAACAGACAGACAGACAGACATATAGAAAGATGCACAGATAGATAAATAGATATACAGACAGACAGATGTACAGACAGGCAGTTGGACAACAAGGAAGAAGAGACAGAAGGAAACGGACAGAAGGCAGACGGACAGGAAGACCGACGAGATGAGATAGATGGATGAGATGGATGAGACAGATTACTGATGTACTGACAAAAGGATACATAGACAGAAGACAGAAGACAGACACATAAATTGTTGGATGGATAGATAGATAGACAGATAGATAGATGATAGATAGATAGATAGATAGATAGATAGATAGATAGATAGATAGATAGATAGATTGATGTACAAATAGACAGATGTGCAGGAGGACAGAAAAAGAGACAGACAGAAAAACAGAGAGACGGAAAGATAGATTGATGGATAGATAGATAGATAGACAGATAGATAGATAGATAGATAGATAGATAGATAGATAGATAGACAAATAGATAGATGGATAGATAGAGAGATAGATTGATTGATAGATAGATAGAAAGATGGATGGATGTATAGACAGATAGACAGACATGCTTACAGATAGCTAGATAGACAGATACGGAGATGGGTAGACAGACAGAGAGATAGACAGACATACACAGAGACTGATAGATTGATATTTAGATAAATAAGAAGATAGACAAGATAGATCGATAGATAGATAGATAGATAGATAGATAGATAGATAGATAGATAGATAGATAGATAGATAGATAGATGTACAGTCAGACTGATGGGACAATAGGCAGATGTACAGACAGACAGAAATATCGACTAATAGATTGATGAGACAGATCGATGACAGATAGATAGAGATAGATTGATAGATAGATAGATAGATAGATATATAGATAGATAGATAGATCGATAGATGAGATAGATAGATGGATGGCTGGATGTACAGACGGACTGATGGGACAATGGGCGAGATGTACAGACAGACAATGTCTAGACTGATTAGAAGAGATAGATGGATAGATAGATGAATGAGATAGATTGACAGACAGATAGATAGAGATAGATAGACAGACAGATAGACAGTTGCATGGATGAAAGGATGTGTACAGATAGACAGACACTAGACAAATAGATGGAAGAGTTGGATTACTAATTGATAGATAGATAGATGAATGGATAGATAGATAGATAGATAGATGAATTAAGATAGAAAAATATATAGAAAGATGCAAAGATGGACTGATGTACTGACAAGCAGATACACAGACAGAAAGGCAGAGAGACTTATAAATTGTGGGATGGATAGATACATAGATCGATAGATAGATAGATAGATAGACAGACAGACAGAAAGAGAAATAGATGGATGCATGGATGAAATAATGGCTTTACAGAAAGAGAGACAGATGGAGAAATAGATGGAAAGGTTGAGGGCCCGACAGATAGATAGATAGAAAGATAGATAGATAGAGAGCTAGATAGATAGAGAGATAGATAGAGAGATAGATGAACAGACAGATAGATAGATAGATAGATAGATAGATAGATAGATAGATAGATAGATAGATAGATAGATAGATAGATAGACAGACAGACAGACAGATAGGCAGACAGACAGACAGATAGATTGATTGATTGATGCAAACTGATGTACAGATAGACACTCAGACAGACAAACAGATACACAGGCAGAGAAACAGACAGACAGACATTGAGAAAGATAGATAGATAGATAGATAGATAGATAGATAGATAATTAGATAAAATAGATAGATAGATAGATAGATACATACATGTCCAAAGATGTACAGGGAAGACAGATTGGAAGACAGGCAGACTTACAGAAAAAGAGACAGAGAGAAAAACAGACAGACAGGCAGATAGACAGCTAGATAGAGAGATAGACAAATAGATAGACAGACCAAGATAGATTGATGGATAGATTGACATATAAAGACATAGAAACATAGATAGAAACATAAATGGATAGACAGATAGACAGACAGACAGGTGGACAGATAGATAGATAGACAGATAGATAGATAGTTAGATTGATACATGTCTTGATATACAGGAAGACAAATGAGAGGACAGGCAGATTGGCAGAAAAAGATACAGACAGAAAAACAGACAGACAGACAGATAGATAGAAAGATACTGTAGATAGATATATAGATATACAGACAGACAGATGTACAGACAGGCAGTTGGACAGCAAGAAAGAAAGACAGAAAAACAGACAGACAGAAAGGCAGACAGACTGGAAGACCGACAGATAGATAGATAGATAGATAGATAGATAGATAGATAGATAGATAGATAGATAGATAGATAGAAAGATTTACTGATGTACTGACAAACAGATGCACAGACAGAAAGACAGACAGACAGACATGTAAATTCTTGAATTTATAGATAGATAGATAGATAGTTAGATAAATAGATAGATAGATAGATAGATAGATAGATAGATAGATAGAGACATAGATGGATGTACAGACAGACAGATGTGCAGGAGGACAGAAAAACAGACAGACGGAAAAACAGACAGATGGAAAGATAGATTAATGGATAGATAGATAGATAGATAGATAGATAGATAGATAGATAGATATATGGATGGATAGACAGATAGACAGACAGACAGCTGGACAGATAGATAGATAGATAGATAGATAGATAGATAGATAGATAGATAGATAGATAGATAGATAGATAGATAGATAGATAGATAGATAGTTGGACAGACAGACAGAGTGATAGACAGACATACAAAGAGATAGATAGATAGATAGATAGATAGATAGATAGATAGATAGATAGATAGACAGACAGACAGACAGACAGACAGACAGACAGATAGATAGATGGATGGATGCTCGGATTAAATGATGGATGTACAGAAAGAGAGTCAGACAGACATACAGATTTAAAGGCTGAGCGACAGACAGATAGTTAGATAGACAGATAGACAGACAGATAGATAGATAGATAGATAGAGAGAGAGAGAGAGATAGACAGACTGACAGCTAGATAGATAGATAGATAGATAGATAGATAGATAGATAGATAAATTGATTGATACATGTCTAGATGTACAGGAAGACAAATGGGAGGACAGGCAGATTGGCAGAAAAAGATACAGACAGAAACACAGACAGACAGATGGATAGATAGGAAGATACTGTAGATAGATAGATAGATATACAGTCAGACAAATGTACAGACAGGCAGTTGAAAAGCAAGAAAGAAAGACAGAAAAACAGACAGACAGAAAGGCAGACAGACAGGAAGACCGACAGATAGATAGATAGATAGATAGATAGATAGATAGATAGATAGATAGATAGATAGATAGATAGATAGATTGATTTACTGAAGTACTGACAACCAGATACAGAGCAAGAAAGACAGACAGACAGACAGACATATAAATTTTTGGATTTATAGATAGATAGATAGATAGATAGATAGATAGAATAGATAGATGTACAGACAGACAGACAGATGTGCAGGAGGACAGAAAAGAGTATGAAAACAGACTGATGGAAGATAGATTAATGGATGAGATGGATAGATGGATGGATGGATAGACAGATGGAACCTACAGATAGCTAGATAGATAGATACAGAGATTGCAGACAGACAGAGATAGACTGACATACAGGACAGATAGATTAATATTTGGATAGATGGATAAATAGATAGATGGATAGATGGATAGATAGATGAGATGGATAGATAGATAGATAGATAGATGCCTGGATGTACAGACAGACTGGAAGGGACAATAGAGCAGATGTACAGACAGACAGAAATGAGACTGATGATCGTGGATGGATGAGATAGATAGATAGATAGATGGATAGATAGATAGATAGATAGATAGACAGACAGACAGACAGATAGATAGGTAGATGGATGGATGCACGGATTAAATGATGGATGTACAGAAAGAGAGACAGACAGACATATAGATGGAAAGGTTGAGGGACAGACAGATAGTTAGATAGATAGATAGATAGATAGATAAGATAGATAGATAGATAGATAGAAGAGAGAGAGATAGACAGACTGACAACTAGACAGACAGATAGATAGATAGATAGATAGATAGATAGATAGATAGATAGTTAGATTGATACATGTCTTGATGTACAGGAAGACAAATGGGAGGACATGCAGATTGGCAGAAAAGATAAAGACTGAAAACGGACAGACAGACAGACAGACAGGAGATGGAAGGATACTGTGGAGATGGATGGATGGATGTACTAGTCAGATGGGCGTGCTGAGACAGGGGCGGTTGGAAGCAAGAAGAAGTTAGAAAACAGACAGACAGAAAGGCAGACAGACAGGAAGACCATCAGATAGATACATAGATAGATAGATAGATAGATGGATAGATAGATGAATGGATAGATGAATTAGATAGATGGATTGATTACTGGAGTACTTGACAGAACAGATACACAGAGAAAGTCAGACAGACAGACAGACATCATCAAGTGGTGGATTTATAAATAGATAGATAGATGGATGTACAGACAGACAGATGTGATGGAGGACAGAAAGAGACAGAGAGAAAAACAGACAGGATGGAAGATAGATTAATGGATGGATAGATGGATAGATAGATAGATAGATGGATAGATAGATAGATGGATAGATGGATGGATGGAAGACAGACAGTCAGGCAGGCTGACAGATAGCTAGATAGACAGATACAGAGATGGGTGGACGGACAGGAGAAGGACTACCATACACAGGACAGATGGATTGATGTTGATAGATAGATGGATGGATGGATAGATAGATAGATAGATGGATGAGATGGATAGATAGATAGATAGATAGATAGATAGATAGATTGATTGATTGATACATGTCTTGATGTACAGGAGAGACAAATGGGAGGACAGAGGCAGAATGGCAGAAAAGATGCAGACAGAAAAACAGACAGACAGACAGATAGAAAGATACTGTTTATAGATAGATTCATAGATAGATATACAGACAGACAGATGTACAGACAGACAGTTGGACAGCGAAGAAGACAGAAACAGACGACAGAAAGGCAGAAGACAGGAAGACTGACAGATAAATAGATACATAGATATATAGATAGAAGTTAGATACATAGATGGATAGAGATAAAGATGGATAGATAGAATTACTGATGTACTGACAAACAGATACAGACAGAAAGATCGACAGACAGACATGTAAATTGTTGGTTATAGATGAAGATCAGATGGATAGATAGATAGATAGATAGATAGATGTAGATAGATAGATAGATAGACAGATATAGATGGATGTACAGACAGACAGATGTGCTGGGAGGACAGAAAACAGACAAAATAGACAGATGGAAGATAGATTGATGGATGGATGATAGATGGATAGATAGATAGATAGATAGATAGATAGATCGATAGATAGATAAATAGATAGATTGATGGCTGGATGTACAGACAGAATGATGGGACAATAGGCAGATGTACAGACAGAGAGAAATACAGACTGATAGATAGATAGATAGATAGATAGATAGACAGACAGACAGACAGACAGACAGACAGACAGACAGACAGACAGACAGACAGACAGACAGACAGATAGATAGATAGATAGATAGATAGATAGATAGATAGATAAATAGATAGATCTTGATGTACAGGAAGACAGAGAGGAAGAGAACATGAGAAAAGGAAAGAAACAGACAGAGGAGCCGAACTACAGATAGATGAGACAGATAGACAAATAGATAGACAGACCAAGATGGATTGATGGATGGATTGACAGAAAGAGACAGAAATAGATAGAAAGATAAATGGATGATCAGATAGACAGACAGACAGACAGACAGATAGATAGATGGACGATAGATAGAATAGATAGATGGATAGATGGATAGATAGATAGATAGATAGATAGATAGATTGGACAGACAGACACAGGATAGACAGACATACACAGGAGATAGATGGATAGATGGATGGATAGATGGATGGATAGATAGATGGGTGGAAGGATGGATCATGGATGAAATGATGGATGTACTGAAGAAGGACAGACAGACATATCGATGGAAGGTTGAGGGACGGACAGATGGATAGATAGAAAGATAGATGAGATGGATGGATAGATAGATAGATAGATAGATAGATGGAGAGAGATAGACAGACAGACAGACGATAGATAGATAGATGGATAGATAGATAGATAGATGAATAGATAGATAGATAGATGGATAGATAGATAGATGATGGATTAGATTGACACATGTCTTGATGTACAGGAAGATCAAATGGGGAGGACAAGCGAGATTGCCAGAAAAGATACAGACACAAAACAGACAGACAGACAGACATATAGAAAGATACTGTAGATAGATAAGCAGATATACAGACAGACAGATGTACAGACAGGCAGTTGGACGTGTAAGAAGACAGAAAAACAGACAGAAGGCGGACAGACAGAGGACCGACGGATGGATGGATGGATGGATGGATGAACATATTTACTGATGTGCTGACAAACAGATACACAGACAGAGACAGACAGACAGACACATATTGTTGGATGGATGGATGGATGAGACAGATGGATGGATGATGGATGAGATGGATGGATGGATGGATGGATGGATGAATGGATGGATTGATTGATGTACAAATAGACAGATGTGGGAGGACAGAAAAGGACAGACAGAAGAAACAGAGACGGAAGATGGATTGATGGATAGGATCAGATAGATGAGACAGATGGATAGATAGATAGACAGATAGATAGATATGAAGATAGATGGATGGATAGAGAGATAGATTGGTTGATAGATAGATAGAAAATGGATGGATGTATAGACAGATAGACAGACATGCTTCAGATAGCTAGATAGACAGATCGGAGATGGGTAGACAGACAGAGAGATAGAACCGACATACAGAGACAATAGATTGATATTCAGATCATCGAAGAAGATAGAGGATAGATTGATAGATAGATAGATGGATAGATAGATAGATAGATAGATAGATAGATGGATGTACAGTCAGACTGATGGGACAATAGGCAGATGTCAGACAGACAGAAATATCGACTGATGGATTGATGAGACAGATCGATAGATAGATAGATAGAGATAGATTGATAGATAGATAGATAGATTGATAGATAGATAGATAGATAGGATAGATAGATAGATAGATAGATAGATAGATAGATAGATGGATGGCTGGATAGTGAACAGACTGATGGGACAAAGAAGCAGATGTACAGACAGACAATGCAACTGAAGTAGATAGATAGATGAATAGATGGAGATAGATAAATGGATAGATAGATAGACAGACAGATGAATAGAAAGACAGACAGATAGATAGAGGAGATAGATAGACAGACAGACAGACAGTTACATGGATGAAGGATGTATGTACAGATGGACAGACAATAGACAAATAGATCGGAAGAGTTGGATTACTGGTGTTGATGGATAGATAGATGGATAGATAGATGAATAGAAAGATGAATAGATGAATAGAGAATGGATTGACAAATAGAATAGATTGATCGTATGTAGATGCTATCAAAATAAACAGACAGGACAGATGGAAGTAAGAGACAGAGAAAGACAGTCAGTCAGACAGACAGACAGACATAAGGAACGAGATGAACAGACTAGCTAGGTAAATAGAGATAGACAGACAGACAGCCTGGACTGGAAAGGGGACAGATGGCTAGATATAGACATAGATAGATGGATAGATAGATGGATGGATAGATGGATGGATGAACAGACGGATGGATAGATAGATAGATGAGATAGATAGATAGATAGATAGATAGATAGATAGATAGACAGACAGGACAGATGGAGTGGATGGCTGCGGATGAAATGATGGATGTACAGAAAGAGACAGACAGACTATAGATAGATAGATAGATGAATGAATAGATGGATAGATGAATGGATAGATGGTAGATGGTTAGATAAATGTGTGATATGTATAAATAAACAGACAGGCCAGATGGAAAGTAAGAGAGACAGAGAGAAAGACAGTCAGTCAGACAGACAGACAGACATAAAGACAGAGATAGACAGATAGCTAGATAAATAGAGAGATAGACAGACAGACAGCCTTACAGACTGAAAGGAGGACAGATAGCTAGATATAGACATAGATAGATAGATAGATAGATAGATAGATAGATAGATAGATAGATAGATAGATAGATAGTTAGATAGATAGATAGATAGATAGACAGACAGACAGATAGGTAGATGGATGGATGCACGGATGAAATGATGGATGTACAGAAAGAGAGACAGACAGACTTATAGATGGAAAGATTGAGGGATAGATAGATAGATAGATAGATAGATAGATAGATAGATAGATAGATAGATAGATAGATAGATAGATCGATAGATGGCTGGATGTAAAGACAGAGATGATGGGACAATAGGCAGATGTACAGACAGACAAATACAGACAGATGGATAGATAGATTGATAGATAGATAGATAGATGGATGGATAGATAGATTGATAGATTGATATAGATAGATAGATAGATGGATGAGATAGATGAACAGACAGATAGAAGATAGATAGACAGATTGACAGACAGTTGCATGGAAGAAGGGATGTATGTACAGATGGACAGTCAGCTAGACAAACAGATGGAAGTGTTGATGGACTGATTGTTAGATCGATAGATAGATAGATAGATGAATGGGTTGATAGATGGATAGATAAGTAGATAGATAGATAGATAGATAGATAGATGAGATAGATGGAATAGGATGAATCGTCATATGGATAAACAGATAGACAGATGGAAGAAGAGACAGGGAGAAGACAGTCAGATCAGACAGCCTAGACATGGAGACAGAGACAGACAGATAGCTGGGTAGATAGATTGGGAGATGAACAGACAGACGACCATGTAATTGATGGGTGGACAGATGAGCGATAAATAGATAGATGGATAGATAGATAGATAGATAGATGGAGATAGATAGACAGACTAACAGACAGACAAGAACAGACAAGATTGGATGATATATAGATGGATGTTTGGATAGATAGATGGATACAAAGAGTGCTGATGTACTGACAAACAGATTGCGACAGAGAGACAGAGGACATATCGATTGTTGGATGGATTGACAGACAGATGAGATAGATAGATGGATGGATAGATGGATAGATGGATGGACAGACAGACAGATGAATAGATAGATAAATAGATGGATGCATGGATGGAAATGATGGCTACAGAAAGAGACAGAAGGACAAATGGTTGGAAGGTTGAGGGATGGATGGACAGATGGTTAGATACTGGATGGATGGATTGAGGCATAGACACCTAGATAGATCACTAAATAGATGTAGGATGGGTGAGGGATTATATGGATGGATGGATAGATAGATGAATAGATGGATGGATAGATAGATAGATAGACAGACAGACAGGCGGGCAGAAGAAAGACAGATTGATTGATAGACAGATGAGTATGAAACAGATGCACAGATAGACAGACAGATAGAACAAACCAGATAGAACTGGCAGAGAAACAGACAGACAGACAGTGCATATATAGATAGATAAATAGAAAACTATAAAGATGGATAGATGGATAGATAGATGAATAGATATAGATGAATAGATAGATAGACAGATAGATAGATGCGTATCATGATGCACGGAAGACAGATTGGAAGACAGGCAGACTTACAGAAGGAGACTGAGGAAAACAGACGGTCGGACAGGCGGACAGACAGATGGACAGACAAGGATGAGACAGATGGATAGACAGACCAAGATGGATTGATAGAAGATTGACATATAAAGAGATGAGAAATATAGATAGAAAGATAAATGGATGGACATATAGACGAGACAGACAGAGTGGACAGATAGATAGATAGATAGATAGATAGATAGATAGATAGATAGATAGATAGATGGTTGGACAGACAGACACAGAGATAGACAGACATACAAAAAGATAGATAGATAGATAGATAGATAGATAGATAGATAGACAGACAGACAGACAGACAGACAGACAGACAGACAGACAGATAGATAGATAGATAGGTAGATGGATGGATGCACGGATTAGATGATGGATGTACAAAAAGAGACAGACAGACATATAGATGGAAAGGTTGAGGGACAGACACATAGATAGATAGATAGATAGATAGATAGATAGAGAGATAGACAGACTGAGCAATGAGACAGACAGATAGACAGATAGATGGATAGATAGATAGATAGATAGATGAATGATAGATTACTGGAAGTACTGATCGAACAGATCACAGACAGAAAGACAGACAGACAGACATATAAGATTCTTGGATTATAGATAGAAAGATAGATAGATAGATAGATAGATAGATAGATAGATAGATAGACAGATAGATAGATAGATAGATGGATGTACAGACAGACAGATGTGCAGGAGGACAGAAAAAGAGACAGACAGAAAAACAGACAGATGGAAAGATAGATTAATGGATAGATAGATAGATGGATAGATAGATGAGATAGATGAATAGAAATATGGATGGATAGACAGATAGACTGACAGACAGCTGGACAGATAGATAGATAGATAGATAGATAGATAGATAGATAGATAGATAGATAGATAGATAGATAGATAGATAGATAGATAGATAGATAGATAGTTGGACAGACAGACACAGTGATAGACAGACATACAAAGAGATAGATAGATAGATAGATAGATAGATAGATAGATAGATAGATAGATAGATAGACAGACAGACAGACAGACAGACAGACAGACAGATAGATGGTAGATGGATGGATGCACGGATTATGATGGATGTACAGAAAGAGTCAGACAGACATATAGATTAAAGGCTGAGCGACAGACAGATAGTTAGATAGATGGATAGACAGACAGATAGATAGATAGATAGATTGAGAGAGGCGATAGACAGACTGACAACTAGATAGATAGATAGATAGATAGATAGATAGATAGATAGATTGATTGATACATGTCTAGATGTACAGGAAGACAAATGGGAGGACAGGCAGATTGGCAGAAAAAGATACAGACAGAAACACGAGACAGACAGATGGATAGATGGGAAGATACTGAGAGATAGATAGATAGATGATGTCGAGACAAATGTACAGACAGGCAGTTGGAAAGCAAGAAGAAAAAGACAAAAACAGACAGACAGAAAGGCAGACAGAGAGGAAGACCGACAGATAGATAGATAGATAGATAGATAGATAGATAGATAGATAGATAGATAGATAGATTGATTTACTGAAGTACTGACAACCAGATACACACAGAAGACAGACAGACAGACAGACAGACATATAAATTGTTGGATTTATAGATAGATAGATAGATAGATAGATAGATAGATAGATAGATAGATAGATAGATAGATGGATGTGCAGACAGACAGACAGATGTGCAGGAGGACAGAAAAAGAGACAGACAGAAAAACAGACTTATGGAAAGATAGATTAATGGATAGATAGATAGATAGATAGATGGATGGATAGACGATGAAACAGATAGCTAGATAGATAGATACGAGATTGCAGACAGACAGAGATAGACTGACATACACAGGACAGATGGATTAATATTTAGATAGATGGATAAATATGGATAGATGGATGGATGGATGGATGGATGGATGATGGATGGATGGATAGATGAGGATGGATGGATAGATGCCTGGATGTACAGACAGACTGGAGGGACAATGACAGATGTACAGACAGACAGAAATGGACAGTGGATGATAGATAGATAGATGAGAAGATAGATGGATGGATGGATAGATGGATAGATGAATGGATGGATAGATAGATGGATAGATAGATAGATGAACAGACAGACAGACAGATAGATAGGTAGATGGATGGATGCATGGATTCATGATGGATGTACAGAAGAGAGAGACAGACAGACATATAGACGGAAAGGTTGAGGGACAGACAGATGGTTAGATGGATAGATAGATAGATGGATAGATAGATAGATAGATGGATAGAGAGAGAGAGAGAGAGACAGAAAAACAGACAGACAGACAGACAGATGGATAGATAGATAGATAGATAGATAGATAGATAGATAGATAGATAGATAGATAGATGAGATAGAGATACAGACAAAGATGCACACGACAGGTTGGACACAAAGAGAAGAGACAGAAAACAGATAGACAGAAGAGACAGACAGAAAGGAAGACCGATGGATAGATAGATAGATGGATAGATAGATGGATAGATAGATGAGATGGATAGATGGGTTTACTAAAGTGCTGACAAAGATACACATGACAGAAAGACAGACAGACTGTAAATTGTTGGATTATAGATAGATAGAAGATAGATAGATAAATAGATAGATGGATAGATGGATGGATAGGATATAGAAGATGTCATGCAGACTGGATGTGCAGGAAGGACAGAAGAGACAGACAGAACAAACGGACAGATGGGCAGATGGATGGATGGATGGATGGATGGATAGATGGATGGATAGATAGATGGATAGATGAACAGACAGACAGACAGAACAGATGAACCGAATGAAACTGCTTACAAATATCTAGCTAGATGAATGAGATAGATACAGATAGATGGGTGAACAGACAGAGATAGACAGACGCAGATAGATAGATAGATAGATAGATAGATAGATAGATAGATAGATAGATAGATAGAT
>CM028130.1:853655000-853657500 GCA_016271365.2 Neoceratodus forsteri
ATAGATAGATAGATAGATAGATAGATAGACAGACAGGGCAGACAGAAGACAGACAGACAGATCAATTGATTGATATACAGATAGATGAAAACAGATGTACAGATAGACACACAGATAGACAAACAGATAGACAGGCAGAGAGACAGACAGACAGACATTAAGATAGATAGATAGATAGATAGATAGATAGATAGAGATAGATAGATAGATAGATAGATAGATAGATAGATACATGTCTTGATGTACAGGAAGACAGATTGGAAGACAGTCAGACTTACAGAAAAAGAAACAGAGAGAAAAACAGACAGACAGGCAGACAGACAGATAGATAGACAGATTGACAGATAGACAGACCAAGATAGATTGATGGATATATTGACAGATAAATAGATAGAAATGTACATAGAAAGATAAATGGATAGAAAGATAGACAGGCAGACTGACAGGTGGACAGATAGATAGATAAATAGATAGATAGATAGATAGATAGATAGATACGTAGATTAATGGATGCATGGATGAAATGTTGATGTAAAGAAAGAGAGACAGATAGACATATAGATGGAAAGGTTGAGGGACAGACAGATAGATAGACAGATAGATAGATAAGATAGATAGATAGATAGATAGATAGATAGATAGAAATATACAAAGATGGACTGATGTACTGACAAGCAGATACACAGACAGAAAGACAGAGAGACATAAATTGCTGGATGGATACATAGATAGATAGATAGACAGATAGATAGATAGATAGATAGATAGATATGTAGAAAGATACAAAGATGTAATGATGTACTGACAAACAGACACACAGACAGAAATACAGAGAGACATAAATTGTGGGATATTTAGATAGATAGACAGATAGATAGATAGATAGATAGATAGATAGATAGACAGATAAATAGATAGATAGATGGATGCATGGATGAAATGATGGCTTTACAGAAAGGGAGTCAGATGGACAAATATATTGTAAGGTTGAGAGATAGATAGACAGATAAATAGATGCTTAGATAGATAGATAGAGCCATAGATACCTAGATAGATTCTTAAATAGATAGCTAGATGGATAGATAGATAGATAGATAGATAGATAGATAGATAGACAGACAGACAGAGAGACAGACAGACAGACATGCTGACAGACAGACAGATAGATAGATAGATAGATAGATAGATAGATAGATAGATAGATAAATAGATAGATAGATAGAAAAATAGATAGATAGACAGACAGACAGACAGACAGATAGCTAGATAGATAGATAGATAGATAGATAGATAGAAACATAGATAGATAGAAACATAGATAGATAGATAGATAGATAGATAGATAGATAGATAGATAGATAGATAGATTGATTGATACATGTCTTGATGTATAGGAAGAGAAATGGGAGGACAGACAGACTGGCAGAAAAAGATACAGAGAGAAAAACAGAAAGACAGACAGACAGATAGATATATAGAAAGATACTGTAGCTATATAGATAGATATACAGACAGACAGATGTACAGACAGGCAGTTGGACAGCAGGAAAAAAGTCAGAAAATCAGACAGACAGAATGGCAGACAGACAGGAAGACCAACAGATAGATAGATAGATAGAATGATAGAGAGAAAGAGAGAAAGATAGATAGATAGATAGATAGATAGATAGATAGATAGATAGATAGATTGATAAATAGATTGATTTACTGATGTACTGACAAATAGATACACTACAGAAAGGCAGACAGACAGATACATAAATTGTTGGATTTATAGATTGATTGATAGACAGATAGCAAGATAGATAGATTGATAGATAGATAGATAGATAGATAGATAGATAGATAGATAGATAGATAGATAGATAGATAGATAGATAGACAGACAGACAGGCAGACATATAGATAGACAGATAGATAGATAGATAGATAGATAGATAGATAGATAGATAGATAGATAGATAGATGTACAGACAGACAGATGTGCAGGAGGACAGAAAAAGAGACAGACAGAAAGACAGACAGACAGAAAGATAGATTGATGGATAGATAGATAGAAAGATAGATAGATAGATAGATAGATAGAAGATAGATAGATAGATAGATAGATAGATAGATGGATGGATGGATAGACAGATAGACAGACAGACAGGTTTACAGATGGATAGATAGATAGATACAGAGTTGGGAAGGCAGACAGAGAGTCAGATAAACAGAGATACACAGAGGCAGATAGATTGATAGATTGATAGATAGATAGATAGATAGATAGATAGATAGATAGATATAGGGACAGATAGATAACGGATAATGACAGACTGATCGTAAGGCAGATGTACTAGACAGACAAAAATAGACAGTTAGACAGATATATATAGATAGAAAGAGAGATAGATAGACAGATAGGATAGACGGATAGATAGGAGATGGATAGACAGACAGACATATAGATAGAGAGATAGATAGACAGACAGTTGAATAGATGAAAGAAAGTATGTAC
>CM028130.1:853677500-853690000 GCA_016271365.2 Neoceratodus forsteri
AGATAGATAGACAGACAGACAGACAGACAGACAGACAGACAGACAGATAGACAGACAGGACAGGTAGACAGACAGACAGACATACACATGAGATAGATGGATAGATGGATTAGATCGATAGATAGATGATAGATGGACAGACAGACAGTGAAATAGATGTGAACATATGTACAGATAGACCCACAGATAGACAAAGAGATATATAGACAGGAGACAGACGGACATTGAGACAGATGGATGTATAGATGGATGGATGGATGGATGGATGGATGGATGGATGGATGGATGGATAAATGGATGAATGAGAAGAGAAGAAATAAGATGGACTAAAAGTGCTGACAAACGGATACACAGACAGAAGGACACGACGGACATATAAATTGTTGGATGGATAGATGATAGATGGATGAGATGGATAGATAGATAGATAGTGGATACACAGAAAGATAGATAGATAGATAGATAGATAGATAGATAGATAGATAGATAGATAGACAGACAGACAGACAGACAGACAGACAGGCAGGCAGACAGACAGATGCATGGATGAATGGACAGATCTGCAGACAGACAAAAAGATAGACAAATTGATGGAAGGGTTGATTGACTGATAGATAGATAGATGAATGGAGATAGATATACATGGAATAGATAGATAAATGTTTGAATGTATATGTATAGGTAACCAGACAGTCAGATGGAAACCTAGAGACAGACAGAAGACAGTCAGTCAGACAGACAGACATACAGGTGGACAAATAGCTAGATTGATAGATAGATAGATAGATAGATAGATGGATAGATAGATGGATAGATAGATGGGTAGATAGATGGATTGATGGGCAGACAGGCAGAAGAATAACATACACAGTGATGGATAGGATAGAGATATGGATAGATGAATCAGACAGTCAGTCAGACAGAGAGACAGATAGATAGATACATGGATAGATAGATAGATAGATAGATAGATAGATAGATAGATAGATAGATGAAGAGATAGAATCATGATGATGTGCAGACAGACAAAGATAGACATACAGGGATAGACAGATGGATAGATGAATAGATAGATGATAGATAGATAGATAGATAGACAGACAGACAGATGGATTCAAGGATGTAGAGACAGACAGGCGGAAGATAGGCAGATGGCCAGACAGAGAGACAGAGGTACAGAGATACAGACAGGCAGACAGAAAAATTTATAGATAGAGAGATAGACACACAAATGGATGCATGGATGAAAGGACGGATGTACAGTTAGACAGACGGACAAATAGATGGAAGGGTTGATGGACTGATAGATAGATAGATAGATTGATAGATAGATAGATAGATAGATAGATAGATAGATAGATAGATGGTTGCATGGATGAAATGATTGATTTACTAAGAGAGACAGACAGACAAATAGATGGAAGGTTGAGGGATAGATACATAGATAGATATAGATTGATGGATAGATAGATAGATAGATAGATGGATAGATAGACAGATGGATAGACAGACAGACAGATAGATGGATAATGGAGACTGGATAGACAAACAGATGAACAAATAGATGGAATGTTTGATGGACTGATGATAGATAGATAGATAGATAGATAGATAGATATGATAGATAGATAGATAGATAGATAGATGGATGGATAGATAGATGGATGGATGGGTAGATGGATGGATGCAAGGATGAAATGATGTATGTACAGAAGAGACAGACAGGAATACAGACAGAAGATGTGATGGATAGATGGATGGATAGATGGATAGATGGATGGATGGATGGACAGATGGATTAGATAAATGATAGACAGACAGACAGGTGGATGGATATGTCTCATGTAGATAGATAGGTGGATGGATGGATGGATGGATAAATGAATAGATAGATAGATAGATAGATGGATAGATGGATAGATAGATGGATGAATAGATAGATAGATGAATGAATAGATAGACAGACAGATAGATGATGAATAACTACATGCATATAGATGAGATGACAAGAATGGACAGACATGTCTGAGACAGATTGATTGATCGGTGGCTAGATACAAATGTAGATGGACGATAGGGATGGATGGATGGATGGATGGATGGATGGATGGATGGATGGATACAAGGATGTGGTGATGTGCACAAACAGATCACAGACAGAGACAGTGGGACATCAGATTGTTGGATGGATGGATGAGATAGAAGATGGCTGGATGGATGGATGGATGGATGGATGGATGGATGGATGGATGGATGGATGGATGGATGGATAAGGGATGGATGGAAGATGGTTGGATGGATGAGATGGATAGATGGATAGATGGATGGAATGGATGGATGGTTAGATGGATGGATGGATAGCTAGATAGATAGATGGATGAGATGGATAGATAGATGGATGCATAGATAAATAGAGGAGAGATACATAGATGGGCATGAAGACAAAGAAATAGACAGACATAGACAGCCATAGATGGATGAACAGACAGACAGACAGATGGATGGACAGACAGATTGATGGATCGATAACTGAGATAGGATAGATGGATATAGAAATTGATAGATAGTTACATAAATAGATAGATAGATAGATAGATGGATGGATAGATGAATGGATAAATAGATGAATAGATAAGATGGACTGATATGCTGACAAATAGATACAATAGAAGACAGTGGAACCCATATAGGATTGATTGGATGGATGGATGGGGAAGATGAATGGATAGATGGATGGATGGATGGATGGATGGATAGATAGATGGATGGATGAGATGGACAGATGGATGGATAGATAAAGGGATAGCCAGAAGATGGTTAGATGGATGGATGAGATGGATGATGGATGGATGGATGGTTAGATGGATGGATGGATAGATGAATAGATGAGATCGATGGATAAATAGATAGATGGATAGAGATGCATATAGATGGGCATACAGACAAAGAAATAGACAGACATAAAACACCATACATAGATGAACAGACAGACAGATGGATGAACAAACAGATTGAAGATCGATGGCTAGATGATAAGATGGATGGATATGGATGTTGATGAATAGATAGATAAATAGACAGATAAATAGATGGATTGATGGATGGATAGATAGATGGATATGATAGATAGATAGATGGATACATGTATAGATATGGGTGAACAGAAGGCGGATGGAAGCTAGAGACAGACAGAGGACAGCCAGTCAGACAGACAGAAATACAGACAGAGACAGATAGATGGATAGATAAATAGATAGATAGATGGATAAATAGATAGATGACAGATGGACAGACAGGTGGATGGATAACGGTATGGTGGATGGATGGGTGAACGGATTGATGAGATGGATAGATGGATGGATAGATAGATAGATGGATGGATAGATGAATGGATAGATGGACAGACGGATAGATGAATTAGATGGATAGATGGCTTCCATGTATAGATGGGAGACCATAGACAAAGAATGAACAGACATACAGGACAGGATTGATCGATAGCTAGATACAAGACAGATGGACCAATGAGATGATGGATGGATAGATGGATGGATGAATGGATTAATAGATAGATGGATCAAGATGAAGTGATGTACTGACAAACGAGATACAGACAGAAGACAGTGGGACATCGATTGTTGGATGGATGGATGGATGGAAGATGGATAGATAGATAGATGGATAGATGGATAGATGGATGGATAGATGGATGGATGGATGATAGATGGATGGATAGATGATGGATGGATAAAGGATAGCCAGAAGGATGGTTAGATAGATAGATGGATATATAGTTAGATAGATGAGTTAGATGGATAGATAGATGGATAGATAGATAGATGGATGGATGGATGGGGGAGGGAAACATATAGATGGGCGTGCGACAAAGAAATGGACGGACATAAACAGCCATGGATGAGACAGACGAGACAGACGGATGGATGGATGGACAGACAGTTGATGGAGCGATGCTAGATATTAAGATGTATGGATGAATGTTGATGGATGAATGAATGCATAAATAGATCAGACAGATGGAATAGATAGATATAGATAGATGGATAGATGGACAGACAGATACAAGATGGACTGATGTGCTGACGAAGCAGATACACAGACAGAAGGACAGTGAGACAAATAAGTGTTGGATGGATAGGTAGATAGAAAGATAGATAGATTGATAGACAGACAGGCAGAGCAGACAGACAGACAGACAGACAGACAGAAGACAGACAGACAGAACAGACAGACAGACAGACAGACAGATAGATAGATAGATAGATAGATAGATAGATAGATAGATAGATAGGATGGATGGATCGATATCAGTAGATGGATGGGCAGACACACCAGGAAATAGTCATACAGGATGGATGGATTGATGTGATAGATGGATAGATGAGATGAATGGATAGATAGAACAGCTCTGCATGGAATGATGGGACAGAATGGGCAGGAAATTACGAGACAGACGGACATAAGGCAGTACTGGAAATATAGATGATGAATGGAATGGAATGGATACATGATAGACAGATAGATAGATAGATAGATAGATAGACAGACAGACAGACAGACAGACAGACAGACAGACTGACAGACAGACAGACAGACAGACAGACAGACAGACAGACAGATAGAACAGATAAATAGATAGATAGATAAATAGATAGATAGATGAATGAGAATAGATAGATAGAATGGAATGTTTACATGGATGAAATATGCTTCTACAGAAGTGACAGAAAGGATAAGAATGATAGGATGAATAGATAGATAGATAGATAGATAGATAGATGAAGATAGATAGATAGATAGATGAGATAGATACATAGATGAATAGATATATTCTTAAATTGATAGCTAATGGGAATAAAAGATTGATCGATAGATAGATAGATAGATAGATAGATAGATAGATAGATAGATAGACAGACAGACAGACAGACAGACAGACAGACAGACCGACAGACAGACAAGCAGGCAGGTAGACAGACAGACAGACATACAGATAGATAGATAGATAGATAGATAGATAGATAGATAGATAGATAGACAGACAGACAGACAGATTGATGTAAACAGATGTACCGATAGACAAAGAGATATACAGGCAGAGGACAGACAGACAGATATGTCGAGACGGATATAGATAGACAGATAGATGGATGGATAGATGGATGGATGGATGGATGGATGGATGGATGGACAGATGGATACATGTCTTGACGTGCGGAGAGACGGATTGGAGAGACAGGCAGACTTACAGAAGAGACAAAGAGAGTACAGACAGACAGGCAGACAGACAGAGATGAAAGGATAGATGGATAGATGGATAGATGGATAGGATAGATAGATAGATAGATAGACAGATGAAGACAGACAAACAAGATAGATTGATGGATGGATTGACAGATAAATAGATGAAGATATATAGAAATATAGATGGATGAACAGATGACAGACAAACAGACAAGCAGACAGATAGATAGATAGATAGATGATAGATAGATAGATGGATAGATAGATGGATGATAGATAGATGAGATAGACGGTAGATGAATGATAGATGAGATTGATTGATGGATAGATGGATGGGCAGACAGACACAGAGATGAACAGACTACACAGGATCGATGGATAGATGGTAAGATAGATAGATAGATAGATGGATGGATGGATGAGATGGATAGATGAATAGATGGATGGATGGATGAATGGATGAGATGAATGATGGATAGATAGATAAGATGGATGGAAGACAGACTGACAGACAAACAGACAGACAGACAGACAGGACAGACAGACAGACAGACAGAGACAGATGGATAGATGGATGGATAGATAGACAGATAGAGGATAGATGGAGAACGAGATAGATGGATAGATGGATAGATGAATGGATAGATAGATAGATATGAATGGATAGAAGGAGATGGGCAGACAGACAGAGATAGATGGATTGATAGATAGATGGATGAAAGACAGACAGATTGTATTGATGGAAGGACAGATGACACGACAGACAGACATAAGATGGGAAGATTGATGGATAGATAGATAGATAGATAGATAGATAGATAGATAGATAGATAGATAGATAGATGGATGGATTGATAGATAAATGTGTGTCTATGGGTAAACAGACAGGCAGATGGAACCTAGAGGACAGACAGAAGTCAGTCAGTCAGACAGACAGTCAGACATACAGGTGGACAGATAGCTGGATTGCTGAATTGCTAGATGAATGGATGAGATAGATAGATAGATAGATAGATGTTCTGGATTGATGGACAGACAGATGAAAAGATAGACATACACAGTGAATGGATAGATAGATAGATGGATAGATAGATAGATAGACAGACGGACAGACAGTCAGACAGAGGACAGATAGATACATGCAGGATGATGATGGATAGATGGATAGATGAGATGAGATGGATAGATAGATGGATGGATGGTTATGGATGGATGGGTGAAGATGCTGATTGATGGTCAGACGGATGAAAGATAGACATACAGTGATGAGATGGATAGATAAATGGATAGATGGATAGATAGATATAGATGAATGAACAGACAGACAGTCAGACAGACAGACAGATAGATAGATACATAGATAGATAAATAGATATATAGATAGATAGATAGATAGATAGATAGATGGAGCCGATAGATAGATAGATAGATTAGAAGATCTGAGACCATGATGTGCGGACAGACAAAGATGAACAAAACCACGGATGAATAGACAGATAGCTAGATAGATGGGTGGATGAATGGATGGATGAATGAATGGATGGATAGATGGATGAGATAGACAGACAGACAGACAATCAGACAGACAGAGAGATAGATGGATGATGGATAGATGGATAGATGGATGAGATGGATGGATAGAGATACTGAGATACATATTGATGTGCAGACAGACAAGATAGACATACTGATGGATTGACATATAGATAGATGGATAGATGAGATAGATGGATAGATAGATGGATGAGACAGACAATCAGACAGAGATAGATGGATTGATAGATGGATGGATAGATAGATGGATAGATAGATGGATAAGATAGATAGATAGATGATACATGGATGAGATGGATGGATAGATGGATAGATAGATGGATGAGATGGATGCATATTGATTGTCGCGGACAGACAAAGATGGACATACACAGGGATGGATAGACAGATAGATAGAATGGAATAGACAGACAATCAGACAGAGATAGATAGATAGAATAGATACAAGATAGATAGATAGATACATGGATGGATGGATAGATGCATAGATGGATGGATACAAGTCTTCATGTACAGAGACAAAGGGAACAGACAGAATGACAGAAAGATACAGACAGAAAGAGACAGACGGACAGACTGATGGATAGATAGATGGATAGATGGATGGATGGATAGATAGATAGATGAGATAGATAGATGGATACATAGGTGGATCTCTGGATCGGCGGTTGGACAGCAAGAGAGACAGAATAGACGACAGGATAACATGCGACAGGAGCCGATATATAGATGGATGGATGGATGGATGGATGGATGGATGGATGGATGGATGGATAGATGGGTGGAAGAAGAAGAAGAAGATGGGTTTACTAGATGTACTGACAAACAGATACACAGACAGAACGACAGACAGGACATACATGTAGGATTATTGGATTATAGATTGAGGAGATAGATATAGATTGCTGGATATATGAGACAGATAGATGGATGGATGAGATGGATAGATAGATAGATGGATGATATGTAGTTAGATGGATATAGACAGGAGATAGAAGATGTACCTGGAACGGATGTGCAGGAGGACAGAAGGACAGACTGAGCAGACGGACTGAAGATGGATTGATGGATGATAGATAAATAGATAGATAGATAGAATAGATAGATGGATAGATAGATAGATAGAATGGGCGATAGAAATATGTATAGATGTACAGATGAACAGACAGGCAGATCTAAAGCCAGAGACAGAAGAAGGCAGTCAGTCAGACAGACAGATCTGACAAGACAGAAGAGACAAACAGAAAGCTAGATAGATAGATGAATAGATGGTTGACAATGACAGGCAACAGACAGAACAGAATGAGACGGATAGATAGATAGAAAGATAGATGGATAGACGAGACAGTGAATAAAGAGATAGACAGACATACACAGTGATAGAGTGGATAGGATAGATAGATGGATAGATAGATGGATGGAATGAGGGATACTAGAAAGACAGATAGATAGACAGACAGGCAGATGCATGGAATAATGGACAGAACTACGGATAGACAAACAGATGGAGTTTGATGGACTGATGGATGGATAGATAGATAGATAGATAGATAGATAGATAGATGGATTGAGATAGATTAGATGGATGTATGATATGGATTAGACAGAAGGCAGATGGAAGCTAGAGACAGACAGAAAGACAGTCAGTTGAGACAGACATACAGAAATGGAAAGACAGATGGATGGATAGATAGATAGATAGATGGATAGATGGATGGGTGGACAGATAGCAATATGGGTGGATGGTGAGATAGATGGGTGGATGGATGGATGGATAGATGCATGGATACATACATATGGAAGAGACATTCAGACAAATGGACGGACATGTCTGGGGACAGACAGATGGATCGATGGCTTCATGGCGATGGATGGACAGATAGGAGTTAGATGGATGGATGGATAAATAGATGGATAGATGGATACAAGATGGACTAATGTGCTGACAAACAAATACGAGACAGAAGACAGTGAGTCATATAAATTGTTGGATGGATAGATGGATTGAAGATAGATAGATAGATAGAGGATAGCCAGAGAAGATGGTTGGATAGATAGATACATGGATTGATGGATAGATGGATGAATGAATGGATGGATGATGGATAGATACAATACGTTCATATGGATGGACATACGGACAAGAAATAGACGGACATAAACAGACATAGATGGATATAGATGGATAGATGGATGGATGGATGGATGGATGGATGGACAGATTGATGGATCGATGATGGAATGGACAGTTGATGGATCGTTGATTGAACAAGATAGATAGACAGATATTAGTAGATGGATAGATAGATGGATGGATAGATGGATAGATAGATAGATAGATAGATAGATAGAAAGATAGATAGATACAAAGATGGACTGATGTACTGACAAGCAGATACACAGACAGAAAGACAGTGAGACATATAAATTGTTGGATGGATAGAAAGATAGAAAGATAGATAGATAGATATATTGATTGATTGATTGATTGATAGACAGACAGACAGGCAGGCAGGCAGACAGACAGACAGACAAACAGATGGATAGATTGACAGATAGAGATAGATGGGCAGACACACAGAGAAATAGTCATACATAGGATGGAAGATAGATAGATAGATAGATAGATAGATAGATAGATAGATGATAGACATATAAAACAATCTGCATGTCAAGATTGATGGGCAGATGGGCGGATGTGCAGACTGACAGACATAGAGACGTACTGAAATGTAGATAGATAAACAGACAGGCAGACAGGCAGGCAGGTAGACAGACAGACAGAAATGCAGATAGATAGATAGACAGATAGATAGATAGATAGATGTAAACAGATGTACAGATAGACACACAGATAGACAAAGAGATATATAGGCAGAGATACAGACAGACAGACATTAAGATAGATAGATAGACAGATAGATAGATTTATAGATAGATAGATAGATGGATGGATAGATGGATGGATAGATGAGATGGATAGATGGATGGATGAAGATACATGTTTGATGTACAGGAGGACAGATCGGAGACAGGCGGACTTACAGAAGAGACAAAGGAAAACAGACCGACAGGCAGACAGACAGAGAGATAGATAGACAGATAGAAGACAGACCAAGATAGATTGATGGATAGATTGACAGATAAATAGATAGAACGATATATAGAAATATAGATGGATAGACAGATAGACAGACAAACAGACAGGAGGATAGATAGATAGATAGATAGATAGATAGATAGATAGATAGATAGATGGGCAGACAGACACAGAGAAAGACAGAACTTCACATAGATAGATAGATAGATAGATAGATAGATAGATAGATAGATAGATAGACAGACAGATAGACAGATAGATAGATAGATAGATAGACAGACGAACAGACAGACAGATAGATAGATAGATAGATAGATAGATGGATAGATGAATAGACAGACAGACAGATAGATAGATAGATGGATAGATAGATGGATAGATAGATTGATGGATGGATGGATAGATGAAGGACAGACAGACAGATGTATTGATGGAAGGACAGATGTGCAGCTAGACAGACGGATGAATAATACATGGAAGAGTTGATGGACTGATTGATGGAATAGATTGATGGATATAGATAGATAGAGATAGATAGGTAGATAGAGAGATAGATAGATGGATGGTTTGATAAATGTATGGATATCAGATGAAAGAGGCGGATGGAAAACAAGAGGACAGAGAAATACAGTCAGTCAGGACAGACAGACAGACCTCTGAGACAGACAGATGGTTGATGCATAGATGGATGGATAGATGGATGGATGGATAGATGGATGGATGGATGGATCGACAGATATATGGTCTGGACAGATAGAAAACAGAGAGACAGAAAAGACTAGGATGGATAGATAGATAGATGGATCAAATTGGATGGATGGATGGATAAGTGTGTGGATGTGGAACGGACAGACAGGTGGAACCAAGGATGAACAGGAAGAGACGAGATCAGGTCGGACAGACGAGATGGATGGATTGATGGACAGATGGGGAAGACAGACAGATTAGTATTGATGGAAGGACAGATGTACAGCTAGACAGGGATCAGACAAATTCATTGAGGGTTGATGGATTCTTGGATGGATAGATGAGATAGATGGATAGAATAGATGAATGAATAGATAGATGGATAAATGTATGAATATGGGTTGTAACAGACAGACGGATGAAACCTAGAGGATAGACAGAAGGACGGTCAGTCAGACAGACAGACACACTGGGTGGACAAATATTAGATTGCTAGATAGATGGAATGCATACAGGATAGATGATGGTAAGATAGATGGATAGATAGATGGATAGATAGATCTAGAGATGGATGGATAGAATAGATAAGATGAATGGATGGATAGATAGATGAATAGATAGATAAATAGATGAAGATAGACAGACAGACAGAGGATAGATGGATTGATGGATAGATAGAAGACAGACAATTGATTGATTAAGGGGACGGATGTACAGCTAGACAGGAGATAGACAAATCATGGAAGGTTGATGGATAGATTGGATGGATAGATGAATAGATGGATGGATAGATAGATGAATGGATGGATTGATGGATAAATGTAAGACCGTATGGGTAAACGGACAGACAGATGGAACCAGGACAGACAGAAGAACAGTCAGTCAGACAGACAGTCAGACAAACAGGTGGACAGATGGCTGATGCTAGATTGCTAGATAGATGGATGGATAGATGTGAATAGATAGATAGATAGATAGATGGATACAGATTGATGATAGACGGACAGAAAGATAGACATACACAGTGATGGATTGATGGATAGATGGATGGATGGATCGATAGATGGATAGATGGATGAATGGATGGATGATGGGGACAGACAGACACAGAGATAGACAGACATTCAAATAGATGGATGGATTGATCAGATGGATAGATAGATGGATAAGATGGATGGAGTGGATAGATAGATTGATGGATCGCGTATGAAATAGTAGCTGAAGTGGACAGATGGATGATAGATGGATGGATGGATGGATGGATAGATAGATGGATAGATGGATGGATAGATAGATGGATGGGCAGACAGACACAGAGATAGAAGGAACATAGATAGATGGATGGATAGATGGATAGATAGATGGATGAGATAGATGAATAGACAGACAGATGGATAGATGGATAGATGGATGGATAGATGAATGGATAGGCAGACAGATAGATGGATAGATAGATAGATGGATAGACAGACAGACAGACAGACAGACAGACAGATAGATAGATAGATAGATGGATAGATGAATAGATGAATAGAACAGACAGACAGACAGATGTATTGATGAAGGACAGATGTACAATAGACAGACAGATGAAAATACATGTAGAGTTGATGGACTGATTGATGGATAGATTGATGGATAGATATATAGATAAATAGAGATAGATATGGATAGATAGATGGAATAGATGGTTTGAAAATGTGTGGATATTACGGATGGACAGAGGAGGCGGATGGAAGCCAGGAGACAGGTGGATTACAGTCAGTTAGACAGACAGACATGGGAGACAGAGACAGACAGATGGGGTAGATGCATAGATGAGACGGATGGATAGATAGATGGATAGATGGATAGATAGATGAATAGAGAAGATACATATAGATGCTCAAACAGACAA
>CM028130.1:853697500-853702500 GCA_016271365.2 Neoceratodus forsteri
TAGATAGATAGATAGATGAACAGACAGACAGACAGATGTATTGATGGGGACAGATGTACAGCTAGACAGACAGATAGACAAATGTCAGAAGGTTGATGGACTGATTGATAGATGGATTGATAGATGTAGATAAATAGAGGATAGATGGGTGGATGGAATGCATGGATTGGTCGGATGGATGGATGGATAGATAGATGAATGGATAGATAGTCATACAGCATACATATGGATGGGTACGGACAAGAAATAGACGGACATAAACAGACATAGATGGATATATGGATGGATGGATGGATGGATGGATGGATGGATGGATGGATGGACAGATTGATGGATCGAATCTGGAAAGATGGATGACAGATATTATGTAGATGGACAGATGGATGGATGGATGGATGGATGGATGGATGGATGGATAGAAAGATAGAATGGATACAAAGATGGACTGATGTACTGACAAGCAGATACACAGACAGAAAGACAGTGAGACATATAAATTGTTGGATGGATGGAAAGATAGAAAGATAGATAGATAGATATATTGATTGATTGATTGATTGATAGACAGACAGACAGGCAGGCAGGCAGACAGACAGACAGACAAACAGATGGATAGATTGACAGATAGAGATAGATGGGCAGACACACAGAGAAATAGTCATACATAGAGATGGAAAGATAGATAGATAGATAGATAGATAGATAGATAGATAGATAGATAGACATATAGAAACAGCTCTGCATGTCAAAAAAGATTGATGGGCAGATAGGCAGATGTGCAGACAGACAGACATAGAGACGTACTGAAATATAGATAGATAGATAGACAGACAGGCAGACAGGCAGGCAGGTAGACAGACAGACAGAAATGCAGATAGATAGATAGACAGATAGATAGATAGATAGATGTAAACAGATGTACAGATAGACACACAGATAGACAAAGAGATATATAGGCAGAGATACAGACAGACAGACATTAAGATAGATAGATAGACAGATAGATAGATTATAGATGAATGAGATGGATGGATGGATAGATGGATAGATGGATGAGATGGATAGATGGATAGATAGATACATGTTTTGATGTACAGGAAGTCAGATCGGAAGACAGGCAGACTTACAGAAAAAGAGACAAAGGGAAAAACAGACCGACAGGCAGACAGACAGAGAGATAGATAGACAGATAGAAGACAGACCAAGATAGATTGATGGATAGATTGACAGATAAATCGATAGAACGATATATAGAAATATAGATGGATAGACAGATAGATAGACAAACAGACAGGAGGATAGATAGATAGATATATAGATAGATAGATAGATAGATAGATAGATAGATAGATAGATAGATAGATAGATTGATGGGCAGACAGACACAGATAGACAGACATTCACATAGATAGATTGATAGATAGATAGATAGATAGATAGATAGATAGATAGATAGATAGACAGACAGACAGACAGACAGACAGACAGATAGATAGATAGATAGATAGATGAGATAGATAGATGGATGAATGGAAGAGATAGATAGAGAGATAGACAGATAGATGATGGATGGATGGATAGATGGATGGATGGATGGATGGATGGGTAGATGGATGAGATAGATGGATGGATGGATAGATGAATAGATAGACAGACTGACAGACAGACAGACAGACAGATAGATAGATAGATAGATAGATAGATAGATAGATAGATAGATAGATAGACAGACAGACAGACAGATGTATTGATGAAAGGACAGATGTACAGCTAGACAGACAGATAGACAAATACATGGAAGAGTTGATGGACTGATTGATAGATAGATTGATAGATAGATATATAGATAAATAGAGAGATAGATAGGTAGATAGATAGATAAGATAGTTTGATAAATGTATGAATGTACAGATAGACAGAGGCAGATGGAAGCCAGAGAGACAGAAAGAAATACAGTCAGTTAGACAGACAGACATGAGACAGAGACCAGACAGATGGGTAGATCATAGATAGACGGATGGATGGATGGATAGATAGATGGACAGATAGATGGATAGATGAACAGATGATGGATAGATAGAAGATACATATGATATCAAACAGACAAAGGATAGACAGGACAGACAGATATATAGCTGGATGGATGGATGGATGGATGGATGGATGGATGAATGGATATGAACATGCATGTGTATGGATGTATGGGTGGATGCAGAAGACGGATGGAGGCTAGAGACAGACAGAAGAGACAATGATCAGACAGACAGAAATACAGACAGAGAGAGACAGATGGATGAGATAGATAGATAGATGGATAGATGAATAGACAGATGGTATAGATAAATAGATGAGACAGACAGACAGGTGGTGATGCAATATAGGTAGATAGATAGTTAGATGGATGGATGGATGGACAGATGGATAGATAGATGGATCAATGATATGGATAGATGGATAGATAGATGGATAGATAGACGGATGGATGGATAGTTCATACATATAGATGGGAATATTGACAAGAAATGAACAGACATACACACAGAGACAGATTGATTGATCGTGGCTAGATACAAAGATAGATGAGACCGATAAAGGAGGATGGATAGATGGATGGATGGATGGATGGATGGATGATACAAGGATGTGGTGACTGAAACAGTCTGACAGAAGAGACAGTGGGACAACTAGTTGTTGGATGGATGAGATAGATAGAAATATAGATAGATGGATGGATGGATAGATGGATAGATGGATGGATAGATAGATAAATGGATGAATAAGGATACAGAAGATGGATTAGATGGATAGATGGATAGATGGATAGATGGAGGATAGATGAATGAGTGGATGGATTAGATGGATGGATAGATTAGATGGATAGATGGATAGATAGATAGATGGATGCATAGATAGATAGAGAGATACATATGGATGGGCACTGGACAAGGGAAATAGACAGACATAAAACAGCCATGGATGGATGAACAGACAGACAGACGGATGGATAGACGGACAGGATTGATGGATCGATGAGCAGATGATAGATAGATGGATATAGATATTGATAGATGGATAGATACATAGATAGATAGATGGATAGATAGATGGATGGATAGATAGATAGATAGATAGATAGAATAGATAGATGGATGGATCATAAGATGGATGGATGGATGGATGATGCGGACAAACAGATACAGACAGAGACAGTAGGACACATAAATTGTTGGATGGATGGATGGAAGAAGATGGATGGATGGAAGATGGATGGATGGATGGATGGATAATGGATGGATGGACAAATAGATGGATGGATTAAGGATGATAGAAGATGGATTGGATGGATGGATAAATGGATGAATGGATGGATGATGGATAGATGGATGGATATTAGATGGATGGATGGACAGATGATAGATGATAGATAGATAGATAGATAGATGAATGGATAGATGGGGAGATGCATATAGATGGGCGCATGGACAAAGAAATAGACAGACATAAACAGCCATGGATAGATGGACAGACAGACAGACAGATGGATAGACAGACGGATTGAAGATCGATTGCTAGATATTAAGATGGATGGATATGGATGTTGATGGATAGATAGATAAATAGATAGATAAATAGATGGATTGATGGATAGATAGATGGATGAGATAGATGGATGGATGATGATAGGGAGAGAGATGGGCAGACAGATGGACAGATGGATGGATAGATGGATGGATAGATGGATGGAGATGGACAGACAGACAGACAGACAGACAGAGATAGATGGATGGATAGATGGAATGGATGAACAGACAGACAGATAGATGTGATTGATGGAAAGGGACGGATGTACAGCTAGACAGACAGATGAACAAATCATGGAAGGATTGATGGACTGTTGATAGATGGATTGATAGATGGATATGATGAATATAGAGATAGATGGGTGGATGGATAGATGGATGGATGAATGGTTTGATGATGTGAGATGTACAGATAGACAGGAGACGGATGGAGCCAGGAGGACAGAGAGAAATCAGAAGTCAGTCAGAGGACAGACGGACATTCAGACGGAGACAGACAGATGGGTGGATGCATAGATGAACAGATGGATGGATGGATGGATGGATGGATGGATGGATGGATGGATGGATGGATCGACGGATATGGGTCTGGACGGATGAAAAACAGGAGAGACAGAAAACACAAAGATGGATAGATGTATGGATGGATAGATAGATAGATAAATGTATGAGATGCATGGGTAAACAGACAAGCGGATGTAACCCTAGAGATGACAGAAGACAGTCAGTCAGACAGACAGACATACAGATGGACAAATAGCTGGATTGCTGGATAGATAGATACATAGGCCAGATGGATGGATGGATGGATGGATGGATGGATGGATGATGATCAGGATAGATAGAAGATGGATGGATGGATAGATGGAATAGATGGATAGATGGATAGATGAGGCAGATAGATGAATGAATGGACAGACAATCAGACAGAGATAGATGGATAGATAGATACATAGATAGATGGATAGATACATAGATGAATGAATGCAAGGTCTTTGTGCAAGGAGACAAAGGAACAGACAGAGATGACAGAAGAATACGGACAGAAAACAGACAGACAGACGGACTGATGGATAGATGGATGGATGGATAGATGATGGATGGATGGATAGATTAGATACATGGGTGGATATCTGGACCGAGGTTGGACACAAGAAGACAAGAAGAACGGACAGACAGAAGCCTGGACAGGAGGACCGATTATGGATGGATGGATGGATGGATAGATGGATGGATGGATGGATGGATAGATGGATGGATAGAAGAAAGAAAGAAGAGATGGGTTTACTAATGTACTGAGGAACGCAGACACTGAACAGAACGACAGACAGACATACATATAAATTAGTTGGATTTATAGATTGAGAGATAGATATAGATTGCTAGATAGATAGACAGATAGATGGATAGATGGATGGA
>CM028130.1:853717500-853720000 GCA_016271365.2 Neoceratodus forsteri
GCTAGACAGACAGATAGACAAATACATGGAAGAGTTGATGGACTGATAGATAGATAGATTGATAGATAGATAGATAGATGTAAACAGATGTACAGATAGACACACAGATAGACAAAGAGATATATAGGCAGAGAGACAGACAGACAGACATTAAGATAGATAGATAGACAGATAGATAGATTTATAGATAGATAGATAGATAGATAGATAGATAGATAGATAGATAGATAGATAGATAGATAGATAGATACATGTTTTGATGTACAGGAAGACAGATCGGATGACAGGCAGACTTACAGAAAAAGAGACAAAGAGAAAAACAGACCGACAGGCAGACAGACAGAGAGATAGATAGACAGATAGAAGACAGACCAAGATAGATTGATGGATAGATTGACAGATAAATAGATAGAACGATATATAGAAATATAGATGGATAGACAGATAGACAGACAAACAGACAGGCGGATAGATAGATAGATAGATAGATAGATAGATAGATAGATAGATAGATAGATAGATAGATAGATGGGCAGACAGACACAGAGATAGACAGACATTCACATAGATAGATAGATTGATAAATAGATAGATAGATAGATAGATAGATAGATAGATAGATAGATAGACAGACAGACAGACAGATAGAAAGATAGATAGATAGATAGATAGATAGATAGATAGATAGATAGATAGATAGATAGATAGATAGATAGATAGATAGATGGATGGATGGAGAGAGATGGAGACAGATGACAGATAAATAGTTAGATGGATAGATAGATAGATAGATGAATGAATGGATAGATGAATAGATGAGATAGATGAATGGATAGCTGAATGGACAGACAGACAGATAGATAGATAGATAGATAGATAGATAGATAGATAGATAGATAGATAGATAAACACAGACAGACAGATGTATTGATGAAAGGACAGATGTACAGCTAGACAGACAGACAAATACATGGAAGAGTTGATGGACTGATTGATAGATAGATTGATAGATAGATATATAGATAAATAGAGAGATAGATAGGTAGATAGATAGATAGATAGATAGTTTGATAAATGTATGAATGTACAGATAGACAGAGAGGCAGATGGAAAGCCAGAGAGACAGAGAGAAATACAGTCAGTCAGACAGACAGACAGACTGAGACAGAGACAGACAGATAGGTAGATACATAGATAGACAGATGGATAGATAGATAGATAGATAGATAGATAGATAGATCGACAGATATATAGATACAGACAGATAGAAAACAGAGAGACAGAAAACACAAGATAGATGGATATATGATGAGATGGATAGATGGATGGATGGATGGATGGATAGATAGATCGATAGATAGATAAATGTATGGATGTATGGGTAAACAAGACAGACTGGATGAAACCTAGAGATAGACAGAAAGACAGTCAGTCAGACAGACAGACACCTGGGTGGACAAATAGCTAGATGGCTAGATAGATAGATACATAGATAGATAGATAGATAGATAGATAGATAGATAGATAGATAGATAGATAGATCTAGAGATAGATGATAGATGGATGGATATGGATAGATAGATGGATGAATGGATGGATGGATAGATGGAATGTGGATAAATGGATAGATGGAGATGGGCGGACAGACAGGAGGATAGATAGATTGATAGATGAATGAGAGACAGACAATTGTGATGATGAAATGACAGATGTACAGCTGGACAGGGATAGACAAATACATGGAGGTTGATGGATTATTGGATAGATGGATGGATGGATGGATGGATGGATAGATGGGATAGATGAGATAGATAGATGGATAGATGGATGGATGGATGGATAGATGTGTGACCGTATGGGTAAACGGACAGAGCAGATGGAGACCTAGAGGACAGACAGGAAGACAGTCAGTCAGACGAGACAGTCAGACATAGAGTGGACAGATCTACATTTATAGATTGCTAGATAGATAGATAGATAGATAGATGGATACAGATTGGGGACAGACGAAAGATAGACCAACAGTAGATAGATAGATAGATAGATAGATAGATAGATAGATAGATAGATAGGATAGACAGACACGAGATAGACAGACATCCACTAGATTGATGGATTGATAGATAGATAGATAGATAGATAGATAGATGGATAGATAGATGGATAGATAGATGGAATAGATTGATGAATCTACGGATGAAATGATGTGTGTACAGAAGAGGACAGACAGATATATACATGGAAGGTTGGAAGGATAGATAGAATGAACAGATAGATAGCTAGATGAGATAGATAGATAGAGCAGACAGATGGGACGGATGGATACATAGATGGATAGATGAACAGACAGACAGATGGATAGATAGATAGATAGATAGATAGATGAATGAACAGACAGACAGACAGACAGACAGACAGATGTGATGAAGGGACAGATGTACAGCTAGACAGACAGATAGACAAATACATGGAATGGTTGATGGACTGATTGATGGATGGA
>CM028130.1:853725000-853727500 GCA_016271365.2 Neoceratodus forsteri
AGAGACAGACAAACAGGCTGAAGAGTTGACATCGTTAGATAGATAGATAGATAGATAGAAAGATAGAGGATAGATAGATTGATAGATAAATGTATGACCGTGACAGGTGGAAATGGACAGGCAGATGGAAACCTGAGAGACAGACGGAAGACAGTCCGATCAGACAGACGAGTCAGACATACAGGTGGACGATAAGCTAGTTGCTGGATTGCTAGATAGATAGATGAATAGATAGATGGATGAATAGATGAATGCATAGATAGGATGGATAGATGGATACAGGATTGATGGGCAGACAGACGAGAAAGATGAACATACACAGTGATGAGATAGATAGATGGATAGATAGATGGATAGATGAATGGGTGAATAGATAGATAGAGAGGACAGATGGATGAATGAATGAGATAGATAGATAGATGGATGGATAGATGGATAGAAGTGTATGACCGTATAGGTGAAACAGACAGACAGATGGAGCCTAGAGACAGACAGAAAGACAGTCAGTCAGACAGACAGTCGGACATACAGGGTGGACAGATAGCTGCATTGCTAGATTGCTAGATAGATGGATAGATGAATAGATAGATGGATTGATGGGCAGACAGACGAAAGATAGACATACACAGTGATAGAATGAATGGCGATGAATAGATAGATGGATATGGTAGATGGATGGATAGATAGAAGGATGAACAGACACAGAGATAGACAGACATTCACATAGATAGATGGATTGATGGATGGATAGATAGAGTAGATAGATAGATAGAATAGATGGATAGATAGATAAGATAGATTGATGGATGCCTGGATGAAATGATGTGTACAGAAGAGACAGACAGATATATACATGGAAGGTTGAGAGGACGGATGGATAGATAGACAGATGAATGGATGAATGGATAGATGAATGGATAGATGGATAGATGAATGAGCAGACAGATAGACGGATAGATACATAGATAGATAGATAGACAGACAGACAGACAGATAGATAGATAGATAGATAGATAGATAGATAGATAGATAGATAGATAGATAGATAGATAGACAGACAGACAGACAGATGTATTGATGAAAGGACAGATGTACAGCTAGACAGACAGATAGACAAATACATGGAAGAGTTGATGGACTGATTGATAGATAGATTGATAGATAGATATATAGATAAATAGAGAGATAGATAGGTAGATAGATAGATAGATAGAATGGTTTGAAAATGTATAAGATGTACAGATAGACAGAGGCCAGATGGAAGCCAGTGAGACAGAGTGAAATACAGTCAGTTGAGACAGACAGACATAGAGACAGAGACACACAGATAGGTAGATACATGATGGATAGATGGATAGATAGATGAATGAATGAGATAGATGGATGATATCAGATAGATGTAAACAGTTGTTCAGACAGACCAAACAGATGAACGAGATATACAGGCAGAGACTGGCAGACTGACGATAGGATGGTCAGACTAGATAGATGATATGATAGATGGAGATGAATAATAGATGAATGGGATGGAATGGATGGATAGATGAATGCAGATGGATGGATGGATGGATGGAGTGGATAATTTGGATGGACAGATCATGTGATGTACAGGAGAGACAGGTTGGACGACAGACGGACTTACAGAAAAAGAGACAAAGAGAAAAACATACCGACAGGTAGACAGACAGAGAGATAGATATATAGACAGATAGAGAGACAGACCAAGATAGATTGATGGATAGACTGACAGATAAATAGATAGAAAGATATAGAGAAATAAAGGTGGATAGGCAGATAGACAGACAAACAGACTGTCGGACAGATAGATAGATAAGATGGTGGATGGATGGATGGATAGATAGATAGATTAGATGGATGAATGAAATGTATGGATGTATGGGTAAACGGACAGAGCGGATGGAGACCAGAGATAGACAGAAAGACAGTAAGTCAGACAGACAGACATGCAGGTGGACAAATGGCTAGATTGCTAGATAGATAGATAGATGGATAGATAGATCTGAGAGAGATAGATAGATAGATAGATAGATGGATAGATGATGATAGATAGATGGATGGATGGATGGAGACGGACAGACAGAGGATAGATGGATTGATGGATTGATGGGGAAGACAGACAATTGTATTGATGAAAGGACAGATGTACAGTAGACAGAGAGATAGACAAATACATGGAAGGAGTTGATGGATTGTTAGATAGATGGATAGATAGATAGAATGAAGATAGATAAGATGGATAGATGATTGATAAATCGTGTATGACCGTATCGTGGTAACAGACAGGCAGATGGAAACCTAGAGAGACAGACAGAAAGACAGTCAGTCAGACAGACAGTCAGACATACAGGTGGACAGATAGCTAGATTGCTAGATTGCTAGATAGATAGATAGATAGATAGATAGATAGATAGATAGATACATAGATAGATAGATAGATACAGATTGATGGGCAGACAGACGAAAAGATAGACATACACAG
>CM028130.1:853732500-853737500 GCA_016271365.2 Neoceratodus forsteri
GGTATACAGACAGACAGACATACACATAGATAGATAGATAGATAGATAGATAGATAGATAGATAGATAGATAGATAGATAGATAGATAGATAGATAGATGAATAGATAGATCGATAGATAGAAAGATATATAGATAGATAGATAGATAGACAGATGTATAGTTAGATTGATAGACAGCTAGATAGTATAGATAGATAGATAGATAGATAGATAGATAGATAGATAGATAGATAGATAGATACAAACAAAGATGGACTGATGGACTGACAAGCAGTTACACAGACAGAAAGACTGAGAGACATATAAATTGTTGGATGGATAGATAGATAGATAGAAAGATAGATAGATAGATAGATAGATAGATAGATAGATAGATAGATAGATAGATAGATAGATAGATAGATAGATTTATAGATAGATAGATAGGTAGATAGAGAGATAGATAGACAGACAGACAGATGCATGGATGAAAGGATTTATGTTTAGATAGACACACAGACAAATATATGGACGGTTTGATGGACTAATAGATAGATAGACAGATAGATACATAGATAAAAGATAGATAGATAGATAGATATATAGATAGATAGATAGATAGATAGATAGACAGACAGACAGACAGGCAGGTAGACAGACAGACAGACATACACATAGATAGATAGATAGATAGATAGATAGATAGATAGATAGATAGGTAGATAGATAGATAGACAGACAGACAGTGAAATAGATGTAGACATATGTACAGATGGACACACAGATGGACAGAGGATCTGTGACAGAGGACAGACACAGACATTAGGACGGATGGATGGATGGATGGATGGAAGATAAATAAATAAATGAGATGGATAGAAAGTAGAAACAAAGATGGACTAATGTGCTGACAAACGGATGGACAGACAGAAGACAGAACAGACATATAAATTGTTGGATGGATGGATAGATAGATAGATAGATAGATAGATAGATAGATAGATAGATAGTGGATACCCAGAAACATAGATAGATAGATAGATAGATAGATAGATAGATAGATAGACAGATAGACAGACAGGCAGACAGACAGATGAATGGATGAATGGACAGATCTACAGACAGACAAAAATTAGACAAATAGATGGAAGGTTGATTGACTGATAGATAAATAGATAGATAGATAGATAGATAGATAGATAGATAGATAGATAGATAGATAGATAGATGATAGATACTGTACATAGATACATAGATAGATAGATAGATAGATGGATAGATAGATAGATAGATAGATAGATAGATAGATAGATAGATAGATAAATGCATGAATGTATAGGTAAACAGACAGGCAGATGGAAACCTAGAGGACAGACAGAAGACAGTCAGTCAGACAGACAGACATACAGGTGGACAAATAGCTAGATTGCTGAGATGGATAGATGGATGGATGGATAGATGAGATAGATAGATAGATAGATACAGATTGATGGGCAGACAGACGAAAAGAATAACATACACAGTGATAGACAGATAGATAGATATATAGATAGATAGACAGACAGTCAGTCAGACAGAGAGACAGATAGATAGATACATGGATAGATAGATAGATAGATAGATAGATAGATAGATAGATAGATAGATGATATTGATGTGCAGACAGACAAAAAGATAGACATACACAGGGATAGACAGATAGATATATAGATAGATAGATAGATAAATAGATAGATAGATACAGAGACAGACAGATGGATTCAAGGATGTAGAGACAGACAGGCGGAAGATAGGCAGATGGGAGACAGAGACCAGGTACAGAGATACTATGGCAGACAGAAAGATATATAGATAGAGATAGACACACAAATAGATGCATGGATGAAAAGATGGATGTACGATTAGACAGACTGACAAATAGATGGAAGGGTTGATGGACTGATTGATGAAGATGATGGATAGAAGATAGATGAGACAGATAGATAGATAGATGAAGATAGATAGATAGATAGACAGATGGATAGACAGACGGACAGACAGATGAGATAGATGTAGAGATAGATGGATAGGATAGATGGATAGATAGATAGATAGATAGAAAGTTGCATGGATGAAATGATGGCTTTACAGAAAGAGAGACAGACAGACAAATAGATGGAAAGGTTGAGGGATAGATACATAGATAGATACATAGATAGATAGATAGATAGGTAGATAGATAGATAGATAGATAGATAGATAGATAGATAGATAGATAGATAGATGGATAGGTAGATGGATGGATGCAAGGATGAAATGATGTATGTACAGAAAGAGAGACAGACAGATTTATAAATGGGAAGGTGAGGGACAGATACATAGATAGATAGATAGATAGATAGATGGATAGATAGATAGATAGAAGATGAGATCTAGGATAGATGAATGAATGGATGGATAGATAGATAGATGGATAGATGAACAGACAGACAGACAGAGCGGACGACAGACAGACAGACAAACAAACAGACAGACAGACAGACAGACAGACAGACAGATAGATAGATAGATAGATAGATAGATGGATGGATAGCCAGATAAGAGATAGATGGGCAGACACACAGAGAAATAGTCATACACAGAGATGGATAGATAGATAGGATAGATAGATAGAGATAGACACGGACAGACAGAGATGGATGGATTGAGATAGATGGAAAGACAGACAGATGTATTGATGGAAGGACGGATGTACACTGGACAGAGATGAACAAATGCATGGAAGGGGTTGATGGATTGTTGGATGGATGGATAGATAGATAGATAGATGGATAGATAGATAGATAGATAAATGTATAACTGTATAGGTAAACAGACAGGCAGCTGGAAACCTAGAGAGACAGACAGAAAGACAGTCAGTCAGGTAGACAGTCAGACATACAGGTGGACAGATAGCTAGATTGCTAGATTGCTAGATAGAAAGATAGATAGATAGATAGATAGATAGATAGATAGATAGATAGATAGATAGATAGATAGATAGATAGATAGATAGATGATTGATGGGCAGACAAACGAAGATAGACATCACAGTGATGGATGGATGGATAGATGATAGATGGATGGATAGAAAGATAGATGAATGGAACAGACCGACAGTCAGACAGAGACAGATGAGATGGATGGATTGATGGATGGATAGATGGATAGATGGATGGATAGATGGAATGGGTGGGTGGATAGATCTGGATTGATGGTCAGACAGGACGAAGATGGACATGCACATGATGGATGGATAGATGAATGAAACAGACAGACATATGGTCAGACAGAGACAGATGAGATGGATGCATGGATTGATAGATAGATAGATAGATAGATGAGATAGATGGATAGATGGATAGATAGATAGATGAATACATGTCTTGATGTACAGGAGACAAGATTGGACGACAGACGGACTTATAGAAAGACGAGAAGAAAGAGTCAGAAGAAAGATACAGACAGACAGACAGACAGACAGATGAGATAGATCAGATAGACAGATCAAGATAGACTGATGATAGATTAGAGATAGATAGGAAGATATAGAAATAAAGATGGATAACAGATAGACAGACAAACAGACAGTCGGACCGATGGATAGATAGATGGATAGATGGATGGATAGATGGATAGATAGATAGATAGATAGATGGATAGATAGATAGATAGATAGATGAATGGATAGATGATAGATAGATGGATGGGCGGACAGACCTGGGCTAGACAGACATAACATAGATGAGATAGATAGATAGATAGATAGATGGATAGATGAGATAGATGGATAGATAGATGGATAGATAGATGGAGATAGACAGACGAGACAGACAGACATATAGATGAGAGAGATAGATAGATAGATAGATAGATAGATAGATAGATAGATAGATAGATAGATAGATAGATAGATAGATATACAGACAGACAGACAGACAGACAGATAGACAGACAGACAGATGTATTGATGAAAGGATGGATGTACAGCTAGGCAGACAGATAGACAAATGCATGGAAGAGTTGATGGATTGATTGATACATAGATTGATTGTATATAGATTAATAGAGATAGATAGGTAGATGGAATGGTTTGATAAATGTATGAATGTACACAGATAGACAGAGAGGCAGAAGGAAACCAAGAGACAGAAGACAATCAGTCAGACAGACAGACAGACATAGAAGACAGAGACAGACAGATAGGTAGATAAAAGGATAGTTAGATGGATAGATAGATGGATAGATAGAAAGATACATATAGATGCTCATACAGACAAAGAGATAGACATACATTGACAGAGACAGATAGATAAAATAGTAGATACACAGACAGACAGACAGACAGACAGGCGGCAGACAGACAGACAGACAGACAGACAGACAGACAGATAGATAGATAGATAGATAGATAGATAGATGGATAGTGGATATATGAACAGATGAACGGATGTATAGGTTAGATTGATGAAAGATAGATAGATAGATGAATAGATAGATGAATAGATAGATAGATAGATAGATAGATAGATACAAGATGGACTGATGTACTGACAAACGATTACACGAACAGAAATACTGAGAGACATATAAATTGTTGGATGGATAGATAGATAGATAGATAGATAGATAGATAGATAGATAGATAGATTTATAGATAGATAGGAAGATGGAGAGATAGATAGACAGATAGACAGATGTATGGATGAAAGGAGGGATGTATAGATAGACAAACAGACAAATAGATGTAAGGTTTGATGGACTTATAGATAGATAGATAGACAGAGATAGATAAATAGATGAATAGATAGATAGATAGATGGATGAATGAATGAATGATAGATAGATAAATGTATGATATTACAGATGAACAGGCAGACAGGCAGGTATACAGACAGACAGACATACACATGGATGGATAGATAGATAGATGGATGGATAGATAGATGGATAGATAGATAGATGGATAGATGAGATGGATGAATAGATGATCGATAGATAGA
>CM028130.1:853745000-853747500 GCA_016271365.2 Neoceratodus forsteri
GTTAACTAGAGGACAGACAGAAGACAGTCAGTCAGGAGAGACAGTCAGAGATACAGGTGGACAGATAGCTAGATTGCTAGATTGCTAGATAGAAGATGAATGATAGATGGATAGATAGATAGATGGATAGATAGATGGATAGATGAGATGGATGAGATAGATAGATAGATAGATGAATCTGGATTGATGGGCAGACAAAGCGAAGATAGACATACACAGTGATAGATAGATAGATAGATAGATAGATAGATAGATAGATAGATAGACAGACCGACAGTCAGACAGAGAGACAGATAGATAGATAGATTGATAGATAGATAGATAGATAGATAGATAGATAGATAGATAGATAGATAGATAGATGCAGATTGATGGTCAGACAGACGAAAAGATAGACATACACAATGATAGATAGATAGATAGATAGATAGACAGACAGACATATAGTCAGACAGAGAGACAGATAGATAGATACATGGATTGATAGATAGATAGATAGATAGATAGATAGATAGATAGATAGATAGATAGATAGATAGATAGATAGATACATATTGATGTGCAGACAGACAAAAAGATAGACATACACAGGGATGGATAGACAGATAGATGAGATAGATGAGATGAGATAGATAGATAGATAGATAGATGGACAGACAGACAGACAGTCAGACAGAGATAGATAGATAGATAGATAGATAGATAGATGGATAGATGAGATAGATGATGATAGATAGATGAATACATGTGCAGCCAGACAAAGATAGACATACACAGGATGGATTGACAGATAGATAGATAGATGAGATAGATGAATAGATAGATGGATAGATAGATGAACAGACAGACAATCAGACAGACAGAGATAGATAGATGAGATAGATGGATAGATAGATGGATAGATGGATAGATGAATGAATAGATAGATAGATTGATACATGGATGGATGGATAGATAGATAGATAGATGAGATGGATAGATAGATGAGATAGACAGATCGATAGATAGATACAGAGATACATATTGATGTGCAGACAGACAAAGATAGACATACACGGGATAGATAGACAGATAGATAGATAGATAGATAGATGATAGATAATGGATGAACAATAGACGGATAGATAGATAGATAGATGGATAGATGAGATGGATAGATAGATAGATAGATAGATAGATAGATAGATAGATGGATGGATGATGGATGAGAATGAGATCATGTACGGAAGGGACAGACAGACAGACCAATAGATAGATGGATGGAAGATAGATGGATGGATATAGATGGATGGATGGATTGATCGATGTATGGATGTACAGATGGACAGCAGACATACTGGGTATAGACAGACAGACATGCGGGTATACAGACAGACAGACATACACATAGATAGATAGATAGATAGATAGATAGTTAGATAGATAGATAGATAGATCGATAGATAGAAAGATAGATAGATAGATATGATAGATAGATAGATAGACAGATGTATAGTTAGATTGATAGACAGATAGATGGATAGATAGATAGATAGATAGATAGATAGATAGATAGATAGATAGATAGATACAAACAAAGATGGACTGATGGACTGACAAGCAGTTACACAGACAGAAAGACTGAGAGACATATAAATTGTTGGATGGATAGATAGATAGATAGATAGATAGATAGATAGATAGATAGATAGATTTATAGATAGATAGGAAGAGAGATAGATAGACAGACAGACAGGTGCATGGATGAAAGGATTTATGTTTAGATAGACAAACAGACAAATATATGGAAGGTTTGATGGACTAATAGATAGATAGACAGATAGATACATAGATAAAAAGATAGATTGATAGATAGATAGATAGATAGATAGATAGATAGATAGATAGATAGATAGATAGTTAGATAGATAGATAGATAGATTGATAAATGTATGAATGTACAGATAGACAGGTAGATGGAAAGCCAGAGAGATAAACAAAAAGACAGTCAGTCAGACAGACAGACATACCGAAGGAGGAAGAAAGATTGAAAGATAGATTTCTATTGACAGATAGTTAGATACTGAGATACAGATTGATGGGCAGACAGACAAAAAGATAGACATACACAGGGAAAGATAGATTGATAGAAAGAAAGATAGATAGATAGATAGATAGATAGATAGATAGATAGATAGATAGATAGATAGACATAGACAGACAGACAGACAGGCAGGTAGACAGACAGACAGACATACACATAGATAGATAGATAGATAGTTAGATCGATAGATAGATAGATAGACAGACAGACAGTGAAATAGATGTAGACATATGTACAGATAGACCCACAGATAGACAAAGAGATATATAGACAGAGACAGACAGACATTAAGACAGATGGATATAGATGGATGGATGGATGGATGGATGGATAGATGAGATGGATGGATAAATGGATAAGATGGATAGAAGAAGAAACAAAGATGGACTAAAAGTGCTGACAAACGGATACACAGAC
>CM028130.1:853757500-853760000 GCA_016271365.2 Neoceratodus forsteri
TGGATGAAATGATGGCTTTACAGAAAGAGTGACAGACAGACAAATGTATGGAAAGGTTGAGGGATAGATACTTAGATAGATACACAGATAGATAGATAGATAGATAGATAGATAGATAGATAGATAGATTCATAGATACCTAGATATATTCTTAAATTGATAGCTAGATCTGAAGAAAGATTGATAAATGGATAAATAGATATATAGATAGATAGATAGATAGATAGATAGATAGATAGATAGATGAGAGGACAGATGGACAGACAGACAGACAGGCCGAGCAGGTAGACAGACAAAAAGACATACAGATAGATAGATAGATAGATAGATAGATAGATAGATAGATGGACAGACAGACAGATAGATGTAAACAGATGTACAGATAGACACTCAGATAGACAAAGGATATACATGCAGAGGACAGACAGACATTGAGACAGATATATAAATAGACAGACAGAGGATAGATGGATGGATGGATGGATGGATAGATAGATGGATGATAGATGGATATATAGATAGATATGGATGAATGAATAGATAGATAGATAGATATATAGATAGATAGATAGATAGATTGATACATGGATAGATAGATAGATAGATAGATAGATAGATAGATAGATAGATAGATAGATAGACAGATCGATAGATAGATACAGAGATACATATTGATGTGCAGACAGACAAAAAGATAGACATACACAGGGATAGATAGACAGATAGATAGATAGATAGATAGATAGATAGATAGATAGACAATAAGACAGATAGTTAGATACAGATAGATAGATGGATGAGATAGATAGATAGATAGATAGATGAATAGATAGATGAGATAGATGGATGATTGGATGGAAATGGATCATGTCGGAAGAGACAGACAGACAGACCAATAGATAGATGGATGGAAGATAGATGGATGGATATAGATGGATGGATGGATTGATCAATGTATGGATGTACAGATGGACAGCAGACATGCTGGGTATACTGGACAGACAGACATACACACATAGATAGATATAGATAGATGAATGGATATATAGATGGATGGATAGATAGAATCGATAGATAGAAAGATATATAGATAGATAGATAGATAGATAGATAGATAGATAGATAGACAGATGTATAGTTAGATTGATAGACAGATAGATGGATAGATAGATAGATAGATAGATAGATAGATAGATAGATAGATAGATAGATACAAACAAAGATGGACTGATGGACTGACAAGCAGTTACACAGACAGAAAGACTGAGAGACATATAAATTGTTGGATGGATAGATAGATAGATAGATAGATAGATAGATAGATAGATAGATTGATTTATAGATAGATAGGAAGAGAGAGAGATAGATAGACAGACAGACAGGTGCATGGATGAAAGGATTTATGTTTAGATAGACAAACAGACAAATATATGGAAGGTTTGATGGACTAATAGATAGATAGACAGATAGATACATAGATAAAAAGATAGATTGATAGATAGATAGATAGATAGATAGATAGATAGTTAGATAGATAGATAGATAGATAGATTGATAAATGTATGAATGTACAGATAGACAGGTAGATGGAAAGCCAGAGAGATAAACAAAAAGACAGTCAGTCAGACAGACAGACATACCGAAGGAGGAAGAAAGATTGAAAGATAGATTTCTATTGACAGATAGTTAGATACTGAGATACAGATTGATGGGCAGACAGACAAAAAGATAGACATACACAGGGAAAGATAGATTGATAGAAAGAAAGATAGATAGATAGATAGATAGATAGATAGATAGATAGATAGATAGATAGATAGATAGACAGATAGACAGACAGGCAGGTAGACAGACAGACAGACATACACATGAATGGTGAATAGATGGATTAGATCGATAGATAGATGAATATGCAGACAGACAGTGAAATAGATGTAGACATATGTACAGATAGACCCAGAGATAGACAAGAGATATATGGACAGAGGACAGACAGACATTAAGACAGATGGATATATGGATGGATGGATGGATGGATGGATGGATATGGATGGATGGATGGATGGATAAATGGATGGATGAAGGAAGAAATAAGATGGACTGAAAGTGCTGACAAACGGATACACAGACAGAAGGACCGTCGGACATACTCGATTGTTGGATGGATAGATAGATGGATGAGATGGATGGATAGATGGATGGATGGATGGTGGATCTGGAAACATAGATAGACAGATGGATGGATAGATAGATAGATAGATGAACAGACGAGACAGACAGCAGACAGACAGATGCATGGATGGAATGGACAGATCTGGACAGACAAAGATAGACAAATAGATGGAAGAGTTGATTGACTGATAGATCGATGAATAGATAGATAGATGAATAGATATATACATAGATAGATAGATAGATAAATGTTTGAATGTATAGGTAACCAGACAGTCAGATGGAAACCTAGAGACAGACAGAAAGACAGTCAGTCAGACAGACAGAC
>CM028130.1:853777500-853790000 GCA_016271365.2 Neoceratodus forsteri
TTAGATAGATAGATAGATAGATAGATAGATGATAGATAGATGAATGATGGATAGATGGATTGATGAATAAATATGACTGTATGGGTAAACAGACAGGCTGATGGAGCCTAGAGAGACAGACAGAAGTCAGTCAGTCAGGCAGACAGTCAGACATACAGGTGGACAGACAGCTGGATTGCTGAATTGCTAGATGAATGGATGAATGGATAGATAGATAGATGAATGAATTACAGATTGATGGATGGCGAGACGGACGAAGATAGACATACACAGTGATAGATAGATAGATGAGATGAGATAGAATAGATAGATGAGATAGATAGATAGATGGATGGATGAACAGACCGACAGTCAGACAGAGAGACAGATGATACATACATGGATGGATAGATAGATGGATTGAGATAGATGGATAGATGGATGAATGGATGAATATGGATGGTGGGTGGATAGATACAGATTGATGGTCAGACGGACGAGAAGATGACACATACAATGATGGATGGATGAATGAGATAGATAGATAGATGAATGGATGGATAGATAGACAGACAGACAGACAGACAGACAGTCAGGCAGAGACAGATAGATAGATACATGGATAGATAGATGGATAGATGGATAGATGGATGAATGAGATGAATAGATAGATAGAAGATACTGAGATACATATTGATGTGTGACAGACAAAGATAGACATACAAGGGATAGATGAACAGATAGATAGATGGATAGATGGATAGATGGATGAACAGACAGACAGGACAGTCAGACAGAGATAGATAGATGGATGGATAGATGGATGGATAGATGGATGAATAGATAGATACATGATGATGTGCAATTGGACAAGATAGACATACACAGGGATGGATTGACGGATGGATGGATGGATGGATGGATGGATGGATGGATAGATGGACAAACGATCTGATGAACAGAGGACAGAGATAGATGGATGGATGGATAGATGGATGGATAGATAGATAGATAGATAGATAGATAGATAGTTACATGGATGATGAAATGATGGCTTTACAGAAAGTGACAGACAGACAAATGTATGGAAAGGTTGAGGATAGATACTTAGATAGATACACAGATAGATAGATGGATGGATGGAATGGATAGATGGATGAATGGATTCATAGATACCTGGATATGTTCTTAGAATTGATGGCTAGATCTGAAGAGATTAAATGGATAAATAGATATAGATGATGGATAGATAGATAGATAGATGGATAGATGGATAGATAGAGACAGATGGACAGACAGACAGACAGGCCGGCAGGTGAGACAGACAAAGACACAGATAGATAGATAGATAGATAGATAGATAGATAGATGAATGGATGGACAGACAGACAGATAGATGTAAACAGATGTACAGATAGACACTCAGATAGACAAAGGATATACATGCAGAGAGCAGACAGACGATGGAACAGATATATAAATAGACGAGACAGAGGATAGATGGATAGATAGATAGATGGATGGATGGATAGATGAATGAATGATAGATAGGATAGATAGATGAATGATAGATGGATAGATAGATGAATAGATGATAGATAGATAGATGGATAGATGGATGGATAGATAGATAGATAGATGAATGAGATAGAATAGATAGATAGATAGATAGATAGACAGATCGATAGATGGATACAGAGATACATATTGATGTGCGGACAGACAAATGATAGACATACACAGGGATAGATAGACAGATGGATAGATGGATAGATGGTGGATGGATAGATGGATAGATAGATGGATAGATAGATAGATAGATGGATAGATAGATGAGATGGATAGATAGATAGATAGATAGATGGATTGATTGATGGATATGTTGGACAGACAGACACAGAGATAGACAGACATTCACAAGAGATCGATGAATAGATGAGTTAGATAGATGGTTAGATAGATGGATAGATAGATAGATGGATCTGAGATATAGATAGATAGATGGATGAGATGGATGAATGGATAGATGGATAGATAGATAGATAGATAGATAGATAGATAGACAGATAGATATATAGACAGACAGACAGACAGGCAGGCAGGCAGACTGACAGACAAACAAACAGATAGACAGACAGACAGACAGACAGACAGATAGATAGATAGATGGATAGATAGCCAGATAGAGATAGATGGGCAGACACACAGAGAAATAGTCATACACAGAGATGGATAGATAGATAGATAGAGAGATAGGCAGACAGACAGAGAGATAGATAGATTGATAGATAGATAGAAAGACAGACAATTGTATTGATGAAAGGACAGATGTACAGCTAGACTGAGAGATATACAAATACATGGAAGAGTTGATGGATTAGAATAGATAGATGAATAGATAGATAGATAGATAGATAGATGAGATAGATAGATAGAATTGAGAAGATAAATGTGTGTTCATGGGTAAACAGACAGGCAGATGGAAACCTAGAGACAGACAGAAGGGTCAGTCAGTCAGGCAGACAGTCAGACGACACAGATGTGGACAGATAGCTAGATTGCTAGATTGCTAGATGAATGAGATGAATGGATAGATGGATAGATAATGGATAGATGGGTGGGTAGATAGTCTGGATTGATGGTCAGACGACGATAGACATGAACAATGATGGATAGATGAATGGATGGATGAATAGATAGATAGATAGATAGACAGACAGACAGTCAGACAGAGAGACAGATAGATTGATACATGGATAGATAGATAGATAGATAGATGATAGATAGGATAGATAGATATATAGATAGATAGATATATAGATAGAAAGATACAGAGATACATATTGATGTGCAGACAGACAAAAAGATAGATATACACAGGGATAGATAGACAGATAGATAGATAGATAGATAGATAGATAGATAGATAGATAGATAGACAGACAGACAGACAATCAGTCAGAGAGATAGATAGATAGATAGATAGATAGATAGATAGATAGTGGAGATAGATAGATAGATAGATATGATGTGCAGCCAGACAAAGATGAAACCTCCACAAGGATAGATTGACAGATGGATGGATGGATGGATGGATGGATAGATGGACAGACAATCAGACAGGAGAGAGACAGAGATAGATAGATGGATAGATAGATGGATAGATGGATAGATGGATGAATGGATTGATAGATGGATAGATAGATTGATACATGGATAGATAGATAGATAGATAGATGAATAGATAGATAGTTAGATAGATACAGAGATACATATTGATGTGCAGACAGACAAAAAGATAGACATACACAGGGATAGATAGACAGATAGATAGATAGTTAGATAGATAGATAGACAGACAATCAGACAGATAGATAGATAGATAGATAGATAGATAGATAGATAGATGAATAGATAGATAGATAGATAGATAGATAGATAGATAAAAGGATGATTGGATGAAATGATTCATGTACGGAAAGAGAGACAGACAGAAAGACCGATAGATAGATAGATAGATAGATAGATAGATAGATAGATAGATGACAGACAGATAGACAGACAGATAGACAGACAGACAGACAAACAGACAGACAGATGGATGGAAGTATGTAGAGACAGACAGGTGGAAGATAGGCAGATGGCCAGACAGAGAGACAGAGGTACAGAGATACAGACAGGCAGACAGAAAGATATATAGATAGAGAGATAGACACACAAACAGGTGCGCAGATGAAAGGATGGATGTACAGTTAGACAGACAGACAGACAAATAGATGGAAGGGTTGATGGACTGATTATAGAAATATAGATGAATGGGTAGTTGGTTGCATGGATGAAATGATGTTTACAGAAGAGACAGACAGACAAACAGATGTAAAGGTTGAGGATGAATAAATAGATGTTACACAGATAGATAGATGATGATGAATGAATAGATAGATGATGAGATAGATAGATAGATAGAGATAGATAGATAGATAGATGGATGGATGTATGGATATGGGTAGACAGAAGGCAGATGGAAAACTAGAGACAGACAGAAAGACAGTCAGTCAGACAGACAAATACAGACAAGACAGATAGATGAGTCGATGAATGGACAGATAGATAGATAGATGTTAGATAGATAGATAGATGGATTATAGATAGACAGGTGGACAGATAGCAATATAGGTAGATGGTTAGCTAGATGGGTAGATAGATGGATGGATAGATAGATAGATAGATGGATAGATGGATGGATAGATAGATGAATAATCTAAAGATGGGTGTACTGACAAGTAGATACACAGACAGAAGACAGTGGGACATATGGAGATTGTTGGATGGATGGATGGATGGAAGATGAATGGATGGATGGAGGATGAGCCAGAGATGGTTAGGGCGGATGAATAGATAGATGGATGGACATGGATGGATAGATGGATGGATAGATGGATGGATAGATAGATGGATATGGATGGGCAAACAGACAAGAAATGAACAGACATAAACAGGACAGATTGATGGATCGATGGCTAGATACAAGATAGATGGACAGATAAGGATATAGATGGATGGATGGATGGATAGATGGATGGATAGATGAATAGATACAAAATGGGTGATGTACTGACAAAAGATACACAGACAGAAAGACAGTGAGACATATAAATTGGATGGAGAGAGATAGAAAGATAGATGATGGAAAGATAGATAGAGGAATAGAAGATAGTAGATAGATGAATGATAGATAGATAGATAGATAGACAGATGATGGATGGATACATAGATGGATAGACAGATGGATAGATAGATGATAGGTAGATAGATAGATGGATGGATAGATAGATGGATAGACAGACAGACAGACAATCAGACAGAGATAGATAGATAGATAGATAGATAGATAGATGATGATGATGGAATAGATGCAATGATGTGCAGACAAGATAGACATACACAGGGATGGATTGACGGATGGATAGATAGATAGATGGATAGATAGATATGGATGAATAAACAGTCATGTAGACAAGAGAGACAGAGATGGATGGAGATGGATAGATAGATGGATAGATAGATAGAATAGATAGATAGGATAGATAGATAGATAGATGAATGGTTGCATGGATGGATAGTGGCTTTACAGAAAGAGTGACAGACAGACAAATGTATGGAAAGGTTGAGGGATAGATACTTAGATAGATACACAGATAGATAGATAGATAGATAGATAGATAGATAGATAAGAATAGATTCATAGATACCTAGATATATTCTTAAATTGATAGCTAGATCTGAAGAAAGATTGATAAATGGATAAATAGATATATAGATAGATAGATAGATAGATAGATAGATAGATAGATAGATAGAGACAGATGGACAGACAGACAGACAGGCGAGCAGGTGGACAGACAAAGACAGCATGATAGATGGATAGATAGATAGATAGATAGATAGATAGATAGATGGACAGACAGACAGATAGATGTAAACAGATGTACAGATGGACACTCAGATGAGACAAGGGATATACATGCAGAGGACAGACAGACATTAAGACAGATATATAAATAGACGGATGGATGGATGGATGGATGGATGGATGGAGATAGATGGATGGATGGATGAGAAGATAGATTCTGGATGGATGGAACGTGTCTTGATGTACAGGAGACACGATTGGAAGACAGGCGGACTTACAGAAAAGGAAAAGAAACAGACAGACAGACGGACAGACAGGAGAGTTGATGGATGAGATGGATGGATGGATGGATGGATGGATAGATGAATGGATAGATAGATAGATAGATGGATAGATTGATGGATGGATTGATAGATAAATAGATAGAAAGATGTTAGAAATAAGATGGATGAACAGATGAACAGACAAACAAGTGGACAGATAGATAGATAGATAGGTGGATAGATGGATGAATAGCCAGATAGATAGATAGATAGATAGATGAACAGACAGACAGATGAATGGATTGATTGATAGATATATAATGATTGGACGAAGACAGACACAGAGATAGACAGACATTCACAAGAGATCGATGAATAGATGAGTTAGATAGATGGTTAGATAGATGGATAGATAGATAGATGGATCTGAGATATAGATAGATGGATGGATGAGATGGATGAATGGATAGATGAGATGGATAGATGAATGGATAGATGAATGAACAGATGAATATAGACAGACAGACAGACAGCAGGCAGGCAGGCAGACTGACAGAAAAACAAACAGATGGACAGACAGACAGACAGACAGACAGATAGATAGATAGATGGATGAATAGCCAGATGAGATAGATGGGCAGACACACAGAGAAATAGTCATACACAGAGATGGATAGATAGATAGATGAGAGATAGGCAGACAGACAGAGAGATAGATAGATTGATAGATAGATAGAAAGACAGACAATTGTATTGATGAAAGGACAGATGTACAGCTAGACGAGAGATATCACATACATGGAAGAGTTGATGGATTGATTATATAGATAGATAGATAGATAGATGAGATAGATAGATAGATGAATAGATGGATGGAATTGAGAAGATAAATGTGTGATGCATGGGTAAACAGACAGGCAGATGGAAACCTAGAGACAGACAGAAGGGTCAGTCAGTCAGGCAGACAGTCAGACGGGCGCAGATTGGACAGATAGCTAGATTAGCTAGATTGCTAGATGAATGAATGAATGGATAGATGGATAGATAGATGAATAGATGGGCGGTAGATAGATACTGGATTGATGGTCAGACGACGAAGATGAACATACACAATGATGATGAATAGATAGATAGATATAGATAGATGAATGGATGGATAGATAGATGAGACAGACAGACAGTCAGACAGAGAGACAGATGGATTGATGCATGGATAGATAGATAGATAGATAGATATAGATAGATAGATGATATATAGATAGATGAATATATAGATAGAAGAGATGCAGAGATACATGATTGATGCAGACAGACAAAAGATAGATATACACAGGATAGATAGACAGATAGATAGATAGATAGATAGATAGATAGATGAATGAATGAATGAACAGACAGACAGACAATCAGTCAGAGATAGACAGATAGATAGATAGATAGATAGATAGATAGATAGTGAGATAGATAGATAGATAGATATGATGTGCAGCCAGACAAAGATAGACATGCACAGGGATGGTTGACAGATAGATGGATGGATGGATGGATAGATAGATGGACAGACAATCAGACAGGAGAGAGACAGAGGATAGATAGATGGATGGATGGATGGATATGGATGAATAGATAGATAGATAGATAGATGATACATGATGTAGGACAGATAAAAAGATAGACATACACAGGATGGATGGACAGATGGATGGATGGATGGATGGATGGATGGATGAATAGAATGGACAAACGATCAGATGAACAGATGGATAGATAGATAGATGAGATGAATGGATAGATAGATAGATAGATAGATAGATAGATAGATAGATAGATAGATAGATAGATAGATAGATAGATAGATAAAAGGATGATTGGATGAAATGATTCATGTACGGAAAGAGAGACAGACAGAAAGACCGATAGATAGATAGATAGATAGATAGATAGATAGATAGATAGATAGACAGACAGATAGACAGACAGATAGACAGACAGACAGACAAACAGACAGACAGATGGATGGAAGTATGTAGAGACAGACAGGCGGAAGATAGGCAGATGGCCAGACAGAGAGACAGAGGTACAGAGATACAGACAGGCAGACAGAAGAAGATATAGATAGAGATAGACACACAAACAGATGCGCAGATGGAAGGATGGATGTACAGTTAGACAGACAGACAGACAAATAGATGGAAGGGTTGATGGACTGATTTATAGAAATATAGATAGATAGGTAGTTGGTTGCATGGATGAAATGATGGCTTTACAGAAAGAGAGACAGACAGACAAACAGATGTAAAGGTTGAGGGATAGATAAATAGATGTTACACAGATAGATAGATAGATAGATAGATAGATAGATAGATAGAGAGATAGATAGATAGATAGATAGATAGATAGATAGATAGATAGATGGATGTATGAATGTATAGGTAGACAGAAAGGCAGATGGAAAACTAGAGAGACAGACAGAAAGACAGTCAGTCAGACAGACAGAAATACAGACAAAGACAGATAGATAGATCGATAGATAGACAGATAGATAGATAGATAGTTAGATAGATAGATAGATGGATATATAGATAGACAGGTGGACAGATAGCAATATAGGTAGATGGTTAGCTAGATAGGTAGATAGATGGATAGATAGATAGATAGATAGATAGATAGATAGATAGATAGATAGATAGATAAATACAAAGATGGAGTGATGTACTGACAAGTAGATACACAGACAGAAAGACAGTGAGACATATAAATTGTTGGATGGATAGATAGATGGAAGATGAATGGATGGATGAGGGATAGCCAGAAGATGGTTAGGCGGATGATAGATAGATAGATAGACTGATGGATAGATAGATAGATAGATAGATGGATGGATAGATAGATAGATATGGATGGGCAAACAGACAAAGAAATGAACAGACATAAACAGGACAGATTGATGGATCGATGGCTAGATACAAGATAGATAGACAGATAAGGATATAGATGGATGGATGGATGGATAGATGGATGGATGGATAGATGAAGATACAAAATGGGTGATGTGCTGACAAAGCAGATACACAGACAGAAAGACAGTGAGACATATAAATTGTTGGATGGAGATAGAAAGAAAGATAGATGAAAGATAGATGAGGATAGGCAGAAGATAGTTAGATAGATGGATAGATGGATGGATGGATGGATGGATGGACAGACTGATGGATGGATACATAGATGGATGAACAGATGGATAGATGAGATAGATAGATGGATGGATAGATAGATGAGATGGATAGATAGATAGATGAATGAGCATAATACATATAGATGGACAAACAGACAAGAAATAGACAGACATAAACAGACATAGATAGATGACACAGACAGACAGATAGATGGACAGGACAGATAGATTGATGAGATCGATGGATGGATAATTAGATAGATAGATATAGAAGAATAGATAGATAGATCATAAATAGATAGATAGATAGATGGAGATGGATGGATAGATGAATAGATAGATAGATAGATGAATAGATATAGATAAAAGATGGACTGATGGACTGAAGCAGATACACAGACAGAAGACATTGGACATATCGAGTGTTGGATGGATGATAGGAAGATAGATAGATTGATGAGACAGACAGACAGACAGACAGACAGGTGGGCAGACAGACAGACAGACAGACAGAGACAGACAGACAGACAGACAGACAGACAGACAGACAGACGGATAGATAGATAGATAGATAGATAGATAGATAGATAGACAGACGGACAGATGAGATAGATGAGCAGAACACACAGATGAAATAGTCATACAGAGATGGATAGATAGATAGATGAGATAGATAGATAGATAGATAGATAGATGGATGATAGATAGAAACAGCTATGCATGCTGAAGAGATTGATGGGCAGATGGGCGGATGTACAGACGGACAGACATAGGCGTGCTGATGATAGATAGATGAATAGATGGATAGATGGATAGATGATAGATGGATGATGAGATAGATAGATGGTGCATGGATGAAATGGTGGCTTTACAGAAGGGTGGACAGACACAAATGTCAATGGAAGGTTGAGGGATAGATATACATGGATGAATAATGGATGGATAGATGGATAGATAGATGGATGATGGATAGATGGATGGATGTATGATGGATGATTGATGGCTAGATCTGAAGGAGATGATAGATGGATAGATGGATGGAATGGTAGAATAGATGGAATGGATAGATAGAGACAGACAGACGGACAGACAGACAGACAAGCAGGCAGATGAGACAGTCAGACAGACATACAGATAGATAGATAGAGATGATAGATAGATGAATAGATAGATAGATGGACAGACAGACAGATAGATGTAAACAGATGGCTAGATAGACACAGATAGACAAAGAGATATGCAGACAGACAGACAGACATTAAGACAGATATATAGATAGACAGATGGATAGATGGATAGATAGATAGATGGATGAATGGATATAGATGGATGAGTAGAAGATAGATGGATGGATGAATGGACAGAGATGAGATCGTGTCTTGATGTACGAGAGACGGATTGGAAGACAGACGGACTTACAGAAAAGGACAAAGGAAAAACAGACGACGACAGGGCGGAGTCAGAAGGAGGATTGATGGATGGATGAGATGGAGATAGGATAGATGGATGGATGAGATGGATGGATAGATGGATAGATAGATGATGATGGATAGAATGGATGGATGGATGATAGATGGATAGACGGACAGATGGATGGATAGATGGATAGATGAGATAGATAGATGGATGGATGAGATGGATAGATAGATGGATAGATAGATAGATAGGTATGGTAGATAGATAGATAGATGATAGAATGGATAGATAGATAGATAGATGAGACAGACAGAACCGATGGATGGATAGATTGATTGATAGATAGATGGATTGAATCAGACAGACTACAGTTAGACAGACACCCACAGAGATCGATAGATGAATGAGATAGAATGGATAGATAGATAGATGAATGGATAGAAGATAGATGGACAGATAGATGAATGAATGAATGAATAGATGGATAGATGAATAGATAGATAGATGAGATGGTTGCATGGATGAGGAATGATGAAACAGAAGTGACAGACAGACAAATGTAGGAAGGTTGAGGGATAGATACTTAGATAGATACACAGATAGATGATAGATAGATAGATAGATGAGATGAGATGGATTCATAGATACCTAGATATATTCTTAGATTGATAGCTAGATCTGAAGAAGATTGATCGTCGTAATAGATATATAGATAGATGGATGGATGGATGATAGATGAATGAATAGATAGAGACAGATGGACAGACAGACAGACAGGCCGGCAGGTAGACAGACAAAGACACAGATAGATAGATAGATAGATAGATAGATAGATAGATAGATAGATGGACAGACAGACAGATAGATGTAAACAGATGTACAGATAGACACTCAGATAGACAAAGAGATATACATGCAGAGAGACAGACAGACATTAAGACAGATATATAAATAGACAGATAGATAGATGGATAGATAGATAGATAGAGAGATAGATGGATAGATGGACAGATAGATCTGGATCGTGAAGTGATGACAGGAGACGACAGAAACAGACAGAAGAAGATAACAGACGGACAGACGGACAGACAGGATGATGGATAGATGGATGGATGGATGGATGGATGGATGGATGGATGGATAGATGGATGGATGGATGGATAGATGGATGGATTGATGGATAGATAGATGAAGATATTTAGAAATAAAGATGGATGGACAGATGAACAGACAAACAGACGGACAGATGGATGGATAGATGGTGGATAGATAGATGGATAGATAGATGGATAGATAGATAGATAGATGGATAGATAGATGAATGGACAGATAGATAGATAGATAGATGGATTGATTGATAGATAGATAGTTGGGCAGACAGACACAGATGAACAGACATCTCAGATCGATAGATAGATAGTTAGATAGATAGTTAGATAGAGGATAGATAGATAGATGGTATAGATAGATAGATGGATAGACTGAGATAGATGGATAGATGGATGGATGAGATAGATAATAGATAGATAGATAGATAGATAGATAGATAGATAGACAGACAGACAGACAGACAGGCAGGCAGACTGACAGACAAACAAACAGACAGACAGACAGACAGACAGACAAACAGACAGATAGATAGATGGATAGATAGCAAGACACAGAGAAATAGTCATACACAGAAATGGATAGATGGATAGATAGAGATAGATGAGATGGATAGATATGGATGAGAGATGAGCGGACAGACAGGAGATAGATAGATTGATGGATGGATGGAAGACAGACAATTGTATTGATGAAAGGACAGATGTACAGCTAGACAGAGATATACACGTACATGGAAGAGTTGATGGATTGATTATATAGATAGATAGATAGATAGATAGATAGATAGATAGATGAATAGATAGATGGATTGATAGATAAATGTATGACTGTAGGTTAAACAGACAGGCAGATGGGAACCTCAGAAGACAGACAGAAGGTCAGTCAGTCAGGCAGACGAGTCAGACATACAGGGTGGACAGACAGCTAGATTGCTAGATTGCTGATGATAGATAGATAGATAGATAGATGAATGATAGATAGAGGTGGGTAGATAGATGGATTGATGGTCAGACAGGCCAGATAGACATACACAATGATGGATAGATGAATGGATGGATGAATAGATGGATGATGAGTTAGATGAGACAGACAGACAGTCAGACAGAGAGACAGATGGATTGATACATGGATGGATAGATAGATG
>CM028130.1:853805000-853827500 GCA_016271365.2 Neoceratodus forsteri
GACAGACAGACAGGCGAGCAGGTGGACAGACAAGACACCTGATGGATAGATAGATGAGATAGATAGATGAATGGATAGATGGATGGACAGACAGACAGATAGATGTAAACAGATGTAAGATGGACACTCAGATGGACAAGGGATATACATGCAGAGGACAGACAGACGTTAAGACAGATATATAAATAGACGGATGGATGGATGGATGGATGGATGGATGGAGATAGATGGATGGATGGATGAGAAGATGGATATCTGGATGGATGAAGTGTCTTGATGTACAGGGAGACAGATTGGAAGACAGGCGGACTACAGAAAAGAAACAGACAGACAGACAGACGGACAGACAGGAGATTGATGGATGGAGATAGATGGATGGATGGATGGATGGATGGATGAATGGATAGATAGATAGATAGATGGATAGATTGATGGATGGATTGATAGATAAATAGATAGAAAGATGTTAGAAATAAGATGGATGAACAGATGAACAGACAAACAAGTGGACAGATAGATAGATAGATAGGTGGATAGATGGATGATAGATAGATAGATAGATAGATAGATAGATGAACAGACAGACAGATGATGGATTGATTGATAGATATGATGGATTGGGCAGACAGACACAGAGATAGACAGACATCCACAGAGATCGATGATTAGATGGTTAGATAGATGGTATAGATAGATAGATGAGATGGATCTGAGATAGATGGATAGATGGATGGATGGATAGATGATGATAGATAGATAGATGAATAGATAGATAGATAGATAGATGAATGGACAGACAGACAGACAGGCAGGCAGGCAGACTGACAGACAAACAAACAGATAGACAGACAGACAGACAGACAGACAGATAGATAGATAGATGGATAAGAGCCAGATGAGATAGATGGGCAGACACACAGAGAAATAGTCATACACAGAGATGGATAGATAGATAGATAGAGAGATAGGCAGACAGACAGAGAGATAGATAGATTGATAGATAGATAGAAAGACAGACAATTGTATTGATGAAAGGACAGATGTACAGCTAGACTGAGAGATATACAAATACATGGAAGAGTTGATGGATTGTTATATAGATAGATAGATAGATAGATAGATAGATAGATAGATAGATAGATAGATAGATTGAAGATAAATGTATGACTGCATAGGTAAACAGACAGGCAGATGGAAACCTAGAGAGACAGACAGAAAGTCAGTCAGTCAGGCAGACAGTCAGACATGCGGTGGACAGATAGCTAGATTAGCTAGATTGCTAGATGAATGAGATGAATGGATAGATAGATAGATGAATGAGATACAGATTGATGGGCAGACAGGACGAAGATAGACATACACAATGATAGATAGATAGATGAGATAGATAGATAGAATGGATGAGATGAGACAGACAGACAGTCGGACAGAGACAGATGGATTGATGCATGGATAGATAGATAGATAGATATATATAGATAGATAGATAGATATATAGATAGATGAATATATAGATAGAAGAGATCAGAGATACATGATGATGCAGACAGACAAAAGATAGATATACACAGGATAGATAGACAGATAGATAGATAGATAGATAGATAGATAGATGAATGAATGAATGAACAGACAGACAGACAATCAGTCAGAGATAGACAGATAGATAGATAGATAGATAGATAGATAGATAGTGGAGATAGATAGATAGATAGATATGATGTGCAGCCAGACAAAGATGAAACCTCCACAGGGATAGATTGACAGATAGATGGATGGATGGATAGATAGATAGATGGACAGACAATCAGACAGAGAGAGAGACAGAGATAGATAGATAGATAGATAGATAGATAGATAGATAGATAGATAGATAGATTGATAGATAGATAGATAGATTGATTCATGGATAGATAGATAGATAGATAGATAGATAGATAGATAGTTAGATAGATACAGAGATACATATTGATGTGCAGACAGACAAAAAGATAGACATACACAGGGATAGATAGACAGATAGATAGATAGTTAGATAGATAGATAGACAGACAATCAGACAGATAGATAGATAGATAGATAGATAGATAGATAGATAGATAGATAGATAGATAGATAGATAGATAAAAGGATGATTGGATGAAATGATTCATGTACGGAAAGAGAGACAGACAGAAAGACCGATAGATAGATAGATAGATGGATAGATAGATAGATAGATAGATAGATAGACAGACAGATAGACAGACAGATAGACAGACAGACAGACAAACAGACAGACAGATGGATGGAAGTATGTAGAGACAGACAGGCGGAAGATAGGCAGATGGCCAGACAGAGAGACAGAGGTACAGAGATACAGACAGGCAGACAGAAAGATATATAGATAGAGAGATAGACACACAAACAGGTGCGCAGATGAAAGGATGGATGTACAGTTAGACAGACAGACAGACAAATAGATGGAAGGGTTGATGGACTGATTTATAGAAATATAGATAGATAGGTAGTTGGTTGCATGGATGAAATGATGGCTTTACAGAAAGAGAGACAGACAGACAAACAGATGTAAAGGTTGAGGGACTGATAAATAGATGTTACACAGATAGATGAATAGATGAATGGATGAAGATAGATAGATGAGATAGATAGATAGATAGATGGATAGGTGATAGATATAGATGGATGGATGTATGATATAGGGTAAAGACAGAGATGGAAAACTAGAGACAGACAGAAAGACAGTCAGTCAGACAGACAATACAGACAAGACAGATAGATGGATCGATGAATGAACAGATAGATAGATAGATAGTTAGATAGATAGATAGATGGATATATAGATAGACAGGTGGACAGATAGCAATATAGGTAGATGGTTAGCTAGATGGGTAGATAGATGGATGGATAGATAGATAGATAGATGGATAGATGGATGGATAGATAGATAATATCTAAAGATGGGTGATGTCTGACAAGTAGATACACAGACAGAAGACAGTGGACATCATAATTGTTGGATGGATGGATAGATGGAAGATGAATGGATGGATGGAGGATAGCAGAAGATAGTTAGGCGGATAGATAGATAGATGAGATAGACTGATGGATAGATGGATAGATAGATAGATGGATAGATAGATAGATATGGATGGGCAAACAGACAAGAAATGAACAGACATAAACAGAGACAGATTGATGGATCGATGGCTAGATACAAGATAGATAGACAGATAAGGATATGATGGATGGATGGATGGATGGATAGATGGATGGATGAATGAATAGATACAAAATGGGTGATGCTGACAAACGATGCGGATACACAGACAGAAAGACAGTGAGACATATAAATTGTTGGATGGAGATAGAAAGAAAGATAGATGAAAGGTAGATGAAGGATATGAGAAGATAGTTAGATAGATAGATAGATGGATGGATGGATGGATGGATAGACAGACTGATGGATGGATACATAGATGATGAGACAGATGGATAGATGGATGGATAGATGGATGGATAGATAGATAGATGGATGGATAGATAGATGAATGGATCATACATACATATAGATGGACAAACAGACAAGAAATAGACAGACATAAACAGACATAGATAGATGACACAGACAGACAAGATGGATGGACGGACAGATGGATTGATAGATCGATGAGATGGATATTAAGATAGATAGATATAGAAGATAGATAGATAGATCATAAATAGATAGATAGATAGATAGATGGATAGATAGATAGATAGATAGATAGATAGATTAGAAAGGGCTGATTGTAGGCCCTAAACCCTCCCACCCAGATGCCAGACCTCATTCGATGATTGTCCATTTCCACAAGTACCAAATAAAAGAGTTAATCCTAAAAATGGCATGGGCCCAAGGAAAAGTGTTTTATGGAGGACAGAGATTTTTTTCTAGACAATGATTATGCCCCCCACACAATGCAACAGAGAAGGGCATATATTCTAATTTTCCCCATTCTCCGCCAACAGCAACTCAAATTCCGAACCCCCTAACCTCACAAATTGGTGATTCAGTACCCATCTGGTCAATGCGCATATGACTTGGCGGAAGAAGCAGTGCAGGATTTGGGGACCAGAGGATTTGCACTTCCCGGTGTGCATCAGTGGTGAAGGAACAAAGGATAGGTCAGGCATCGCATAGGCTGCAGCACAAAGCAAAATAACCCAGCGATCTACGCTGGACAGCATTAAAACAATTCTGCAACAATTCGCTAGACAAAAGCACTGAAAGTACTAATTTCAATAGTTCCTTATTCAACTTAACCTGTCCCCTGGCCCCTATGGTCAATCCCGATATCACAGACATGAAAAATGAATACCTGGAGCAGTGCTTTGGTCAAGTTTTGGAAACCCCCAGAGACTGGTCTGATTTTCCCTCTGGATGAACTGAACTTCCAGCCTTCCATCCACCATTTTTAAATGAGCACCTGACCTGCCTTTCTCTGAGACAGTACACCCAGACCCCATATGCCCAGACACCTCATCTCCGAGCAACAACTGGGAAAGGAGTGCAGAGATACACTAGAGGACACCAACCCGAGTGGCTTGAGGTAGGTGGATGGCCCGTTGACCACTGGGGACTCTCTGAGGGGTGTGAGTCTGGGGGTGAGCGGGGGACCGGGTCTGGCTGCGAGGGGTACTACACAGGGTGGTATTGATTGCTGAGGTCCTAGAGAGCAAAGGGTCTGGAGATAGTCACTCGGCTCCTACCGCATCTCTGCTTGGCCCCTCTCCTCCATGCCTCACTCTGGGTTGCCTATTGGGAAAACACTCTGAAGTGGTAGTCAAGAGTGGCAGCCAAGCTCAGTGAAGAAACGGGTTCCAGCAGGCTCTCAATACAGTGGTTTACTCTCCAGAAGAGACAGATGAACTGAGGGGGACAGTAGTACTGGGGTGGTTGTCAGTTGACCTCTCCGGCAGGTTTCTTGGTACTCAGGTTCTCCAGGGTCATCCACCGAGGGACATGGACTTTAATGACCCAACCCTTAAGCTAGGTGGAGGAGACATAAACTCACTTTGCTGGAACTGCTCATAGCCCTCCTGAAATGTACGGACAGGGTGGCAATTGGATACAGAAGCTTGAGGGCCTTTCTGGGGATGGAACTGGTGGGGTGGTCGAGTGACAGAATAAGATCCCAGACAATATTGGTTGGGGGGGGACTTGAGCTCCCACTATCAGCCCACTTTGGGAACTCTTTGGATCAGATTGCCTCCCCCTGTGGTGGACCCGGTTCCCGGCTTGCCTCAAGGCCTGCCTATCTCCCTTCGGGGTGGGAAGGGAGTTCCCAGGGGCACAGGGGACCGTCTGCCAGATAGATAGCCAGATCTGGCAGAAAATAAACAAAACTGGCTGGAACTGTACTTGCAGCTAAAGATCTAGGCCTGGGCACCCTGATGCACAGATGAGATGTATGCCAACATGAACAGCCCAGAGGAACCCAGTCCCGAAGCTGTGAATCCCCACTGAGGGAATGAGAGGGGAGCCAAGCAGGGCCCTTACTATAGACACAGGAGGGTGCTGGACCAATTGAGAGTCTGGACGTACTATAGACACCAGGCTTTGCAGATCCAAGTTTAATAAATCCAGCACATTAAGAGCTTACTCCAGGGGGACTAAAGACATTTGGATCTACTACGTATCCTCTGGGGTTTGAACTGAGCGGGGGGGGGTGACCGAGTTTGATGCAGGCACAGCTACCTCAAAAAAAAGAAGAATGGGAGTTCATAGCATGGGATGCCTTGGGCCGCACCCCATCCTTCCTTATTTAGTGGCTGGGGCTGGTCTGAACCTCCCTCCTCGGGGTTTATCTCACCTGGGCAAAGATCGGGCCTGATTTTGTCTCCACTAGCATGGGAAGCAGCATTTTTTTCCCCTCTCACCCAATCACCTCCCCCACCTATGATATTTGTTTTGATCCTTTGTTTTACCCTTCCTTGTCCAATTAACCTTCCTTTACCTTATAGGGGCAGGAGTATCCCAAGGGAACTATCCTTCCCGCAGGAGGGTAATTTTCCAATATGGCAGCAAACAGTTCTGCCCACACTGGCCTCCTTTTTAGGAAGCCAGATGTTGGAAGTCACATATGTCCACCAAATGGGTAACCTCTACATAGTTTTTCAAGTTACCACTGGTCTTAGATGGCCCAATTTTGTATATCCCAAGTTCACTTTCCTATCCCCTTATAAAAAGGTTTGACCACAGCGAACAGATATACTTCATTGGTTAACTTTAAGGAAGGCTTTTATGATGCTGATGGGTGCTCCCGGGGGGGGGGGGAGCAGAGCATGGGAGGAGATAGACATTTTAAATAAAATGTCAGCACATTTTAAGATTCTATCCCACAATGTAAATGGTCTGGCCGGCCTAGTCAAGCGATACCGCACCCTTCATTGGTTAAAGAAACAGAAACCAGATGTCCTTTTGTTACAGGAGACTCACTTCTCTAAAACAGAACACCAAAAGTTACTGAAATTTGGCTTCTCCCAGACAATCGAGTCCTCATAACAGAATGGAAGAAGACGGGTGGCAGTTTTAATCCCAAATAATCTCAATTCAAAGTCATTGATCAATACACAGATAAAGAGGACAGGCTAGCTTTGGTAGTTGGTCAACAGCCCAGACCACTCTAACAGTGTGCAGTATGTACACTTCCAAACACAGATGCTTCCTCTGTCCAGTGTCTATGGGATGCTATTTTAAGGCATCAGAGGGGAATATTGGTGGTCGGAGGTGATTTGAATTGCTTACTTAACCTGCCACTAGATACCTCTTCACTGAAATCCCCTTTACAGACATCAGATCAGAGACACCTAACATGATTGATTTGGGATACAGGCCTAATTGATACATGGAGACAACTCCATCCTCACCAAAGGAAATTTACATTTTATTCCCATACTCACAGACACTATTCCAGGCTGGACTATCTATGTATTAGCAAAGAGCACACAGATCTAATACACAAAGCAGAAATAATGAATATAGTGCTCTCAGACCACACCCCCATAACGTTAGAGCTCAATATAGTTAACCAGAGAAAGCCAACTTCTTGGAGATTCAACCCCTCCCTATTCCGTGACAAGGAATTAAGGGATCTCATGGAGAGAAAGATACCCAAAATCATTTCAGACAATCTTTCTCCACAAATCTCCCCCCAGACACTCTGGGACACTATCAAGGTTATCCTACATGGATATTATTGCCTATGCCACCCATAAAAAAGGCAGAGGGAGACCAAATTAAAGGACCTCCAGGAGCAACTGAAATTTTCACAGGAGGCTGACATGCAGGGTGACTTAGAGGTCACTCCTCTAATCACTACAATGCAAATAGACATACGAAAACTACTAACAGATAGAACAGAACAGGCATTGTTGTGGCTCAGACAGAAATACGACGAGGGAGGAGCCCGCGCATCTAAAATTCTAGCTTATTGCCTCTGCAGGCAAATACAAATGAACACACTCACTAAAATAAAAGACCATAGGACCATCAAGATATAGTATTCTACTCAAGATATACTCTAAGCATTTAGAACCTATTATCAACACCTATACAGTCTCCTAGAGATCTAGACCCAGCCTCCATCCCTAAATTTTAGACCAGATCAATCTCCCAACTATCTCTGCAGAACAACAGAAAAATTGATCTCACCTATCACGCTAGAAGAGTTACATTGGGCAGTTAAGAAGCTTAAGAATGGGAAGAGTCCAGGGTCGGACGGGTTCGGCCTGAATTTTATAAAACTTATGGATCCTAATTAAGGGTCCTCTTCTGGAGGCACTACAGAAAAGTCAAAACACAAGCTAATGTCCTGACTCCTGGCGGCAGGCTTCGATATCAGTTATCATGAAACCAATAAACCCTCCCACCTCTGTGATTCTTACAGGCCGATATCCGTCCTCAATCAAGATTATAAACTATTCACTAGTATCCTTGCACACTGGCTGGATGATATTCTCCCCACCATTATCCATCCAGACCAATCCGGCTTCATAAAAAATCGTAGGACTCCTGACACTATCAAACACACACTCTACTTAATGAATCATGCACAGAGCTCTAACTCCTCACTACTTTTAATAAGCCTTGATGTTCAAAAAGCCTTCGACATGGTATCCTGGGATTTCCTATTAGCTTCATTGTCCATGTTTGCTTTTCCATTGGGGTTCATAAATACCATAAAAGGGATATATACAGAGCCAGAGGGGGTGATACAGGTAAATGGTTCACAATCAGACAGGTTCAAACTATATCGGGGTACCAGACAAGGATGCCCCCATCCCCCTACTTATTCGCCTTGTTTGTTGAACCTATAGCACAATTACTACGACATTCCCCTAATATGCATGGCTACCAGACCTTGACGATACACCACAAACTAGCATACTATGCTGACGACTTGCTTCTTTATCTTACCAACCTGACAGTCTCTCTTGAATCTCTCACAAATCTTTTAGTGACAATAGAAGAAATAACTGGATACACCATTAACCAAGGAAAATCAGAAGCCCTAGTCATTCAAGAAGACCTTCCTCAATCAATACAGGACAGATATAATTTTAAATGGAACAAACCACATATCTCTTACTTAGGGATCAGGATCCCAGCAAGGATGGGAGACCTATACACCCTTAATTATATATCTCTCTTTGCTGAGATACACGAGGACTTGAACAGATGGCTTCCCCATCCCTATCTTTGTTACCAAGAATTCAGTCCCTACATATGAACACCCTCCCAAAATTACTATATCTCCTACAAAATATCCAGATCTCACCAACTGACAAAGACCTGACACAATGGGGATAGGGCCTTCAGAAAATATATATGGGCAGGAACTAAACCCCATATAGCTTTGAATAAACTGCAAATCCCCAAGGATAGAGGAGGGCTAGCACTCCCTAACATATATAGATATTGGATAGCTGTCCTAATTTCACATATAGCAGAGTAGCTAGGGCCAGAATCTTGAGCACTTCCATGGGTGCCCCTGGAAAGGGAGAGCATCCAGCTTCCACTGGGTCTCACCCTCTTGGGACACCCTCTGGACCTTTATACCACAGATCAAAATCAAACACTTAGCAAAGGACTTCTGGAGAGCTGGAGGAAATTCCTGTCTCTGCCAGAAAATAAGCATCTGAGGAGGTGGTTGAGTATCCCGTTATAAAGGGAGAGCATTTATACCAACCAAATTAGACCACTCTTATTACAAACTGGGCTGAGCATGGTCTGATACATGTGTTTCATTTTTATGACAAGGGGATATTTAAGTCCTTCGATCACCTACAAAGGGAATACTCCCTCCCCCGCCAAGACTTCTTCCATTATCTACAGATGAGACATTTTCTGGATAGAAGTTTAGGCCTTGATCTCACTTCTGTCTGAACCCCCCCATTATTTGATCTATTACTCTTATTTTCAGGTGGGGGTGTCCGAAGTCATCTTATATCTCTAAGCTACAAAAGCAATACAGGCAGGTGTTCCTCAAAACGTGGAGGGGGGTACAGTTTCAGTGGGAGGCCGAGCTTTCGATCAGTTTTTCCACAACAGATTGGCTTCTAATTTGGTCACGCCAGCTTAAGACCGCAAACTCTTATTCTTGGAGAGAGTTTGCCTGGAAGGTGGCAACCTGGTATTTTCTCACCCTACAAATAAACTCCAAATACTCAAGAAGCGGTGATTCTTCCTGTTGGAGGAGATGCAAATGTGAGGTAGTGACACATATTCACATTTTCTGGTCCTGCGAGAGCTGGACACATTCTGGTATGAGTTAAAACTTAAAATTAGAGAATTGTTCCCCAATATCAGGTCTCTTATTACAGTAATTCTCACTCCACACCCCTAAAAATTGGGAGATAAACAAGCAACAAAGAAATCTATTATATATACTTATGGGAGTAGCCAAAAATGTATCACTAAAAGATGGCTCCAGCCTGAAGCTCCCACTGTGTTGATGTGGAGAAATGTGATTTTCACATCTGCACATTGGAAAGCATGACAGCCAAGCTCCAGAATAAGACCCCAGAGCTGATGGCTCTCTGGACCCCATGGTTTCTGAGTATAAACTAAACCCTCCCAGGCCTAGTTCCTTGAAGGGGTCAGTGGGCAGGATTGGGGCCTGAGTATGCCAAATAGACACTGGGTGAGCCAGCCCCCTTCCCCTTTATAAATACTTCTTTATGAGACGTCCTAATTTTTTGTTCCCACAAATGGGAACGCAGAAATTGTACTCTTACATGTCATGGTCAATATAAGGTAGGAGGTAAGCCCTTCGCGGAAGTGGTCCCCTCATATTGGAAGGCTGTTACCTGTGAGCCAGGGGTCCTACTGTAACTCTGACCTTCACAAGCAATATTTTAAGCATGTTTTTCTCTCTGTTTTTTTTTTGCTGTCTGTAAGAAACTGTCAGTCTTAGATCCTAATAATATATGGATAAATCCAGCTGAAACCTGGTAACCTACTGTTATAACCATTGGAAATCAGCCTGATTGTATGACATTTCTCAAGCTTTGAATGGAATGTAAAAGTTCATGTGCACTGAAATGGAAATAAAATAAAAATAAGTTTCAAAAATAAATCGAAATCACTGAGGAGAAAGGAGTCTCTATGAGGAGATAAGGAGCTCAGGCCTAAGAGGAAGCTGTTTAGACCTCAGTTCCAGCGGTGGAAGAGTTGTAGCAGCAACCTATGTGAGTTTTATTGGAGTTCTGGAGGAGCCATTCACTAGGTGAGGTTGGATCAGAGCAGAGAACAATGTTGGCTGATAGGGGGTTCCCTGATGAACAGTGCAACACCACCTCCCTTTTTTTGCCTGGCCTATCGAGACATAGGGAGCAGTACCCATGTAGTTGATATGTGGTGTCAGCAAAGTGAGGCTTTAGCCAGGTTTCAGAAAGTCCCAGGATGTGGAGCTTGTGTAGCGTAATCCATGTCTCCAGATCAGGGAGCTTAGGGGGAAGGCTGCAGATGTTGATGTGAACAATTTTCAGACCTAGAGCATTAGCCCAGATGCTGGGGGAGGAGTTGATGTGGGAGTTTGGTGGACCAGGTCATATTCGATATATCCGGCTAGGAGAAGGAGGGATAGTAGGAGTATATAAGGACAGGAGAGAACAGTAGGAGACCAAGAAAGGGAAGCCAGGTAGTGGCCAAGTAGACAGTATTCCAGATTTGAGAGAAAGGAGAGGGTGATAGGTCCGAGGCAGGATAGTTCCCATGAGGAGTGAGGAGAGGAGTGTAGCGGGGGGGGGACAGGTAACAGAGAGGAAGGCAAAGTGCTCTTGGTCATGGGCTAGCAGAGTAGCACAGGAGTCCGTCAGCACCAAGAAAGATGGCAGATTCATAGTGGCAGGAGATGCTGGCAAAATATGAAATAATATGGGGTAGGAAGACAGGGAATCTAGCCAAGACACTTGCTATCCAATTAGGGAATTATAAGGGAGAAACTGTGGTGGGAAGTGGGGTTAGGAGGCTGAGAAAAGGAGAGTGAAACAGTGAGCAAAAAACAGTAGTGACAGAGCAGAGACCAGGAACAGTGTCCTGGAAGGTGGAGATGTGACCTAGCACAGGAGGAGAGGGACTGTTCCTTTAAATTAAAAGAACTATGGAAAAGCCAATGAAGACAGATTTAGCATGAAGCGGAGGGGTTTGAGTGGATTTAAAGAGTGCCAGGGCAGGGGAGCGTGGACGGGCTGAAAAAAATCAAGTACAAGAAGCACGCAGCCTTGATTCACTGGAGCTGTGTTCAGGCCGTACCTGCAGCTAGGACTCAAGGGCAGGTGGTTGCAGGCTCCTCACACCATGGAGGTGGACAGAATCAGCTTTGGAGGTGACTGTGGATGGCGGTGCTAGCCCAATAGGCTAAAATGGATACCTACAGCTAGAACTCGAGGGTGGGAGGCGACAGGCTCCTCATGCCATGGAGGCAGGCAGAATCAGCTTCGGAGGTGACTGCGGATAGCGGATTCACCCTTGTAAATCACCTACATGTAAATTAGCATATAAATATTCACACAGAAAGAGTAAAAAAAAACAAAACAAAGTGTAAAGTCCTCATGGCTTTCTTTAGGATCGTTGACTCAAACAGTACTTGCACAATGAAGTGCTTTGTGCACTATTTATTTTTTCTGTGCATTCTGATTGCTTTCTTTTCCTTTTCCATATATTCCTTTAGTCTCTCCTTTAACTTGAACTTTGACTACTCCTCACCCACTTCCAACAGTCCACCAATTTTATCTGATCATTCAGGATTGTTCACAATATGGCCTGCAAAGTCCACTCAGTGTTCTCAATGCTCTTGTGATCTGCACTACTCTGCTGTTCTTTAATCTTATCTCAACTATACGGGCCACTAGAAAGGGAATATAAACAATACAGAGATATAACTTATGCCTTGCAAAGAGGACATTTCTACCCTAACTGGGGAAGAGTCCTATTGATTTTAGTCTCATCTTTTCCTATAAATTTATCTGCAATCCCTCTTTTCTGTCTCTCTGTTTCTGTTCTAAAGACAATCTGAGTTCCCAAGCAAAGCCACCCACTTTGTCCAAACTCCGTTACAATTATCAACAAGTACAATACCAATATAACATCTCTGACAAACATACAAAACTATCACAAAAGCTATGAGAACTTATAGGAGATTTCTCCTGCAATAAATTTTGGTAAAAAGAAGACACAGCATTTACTCCTGTGCAACTTTCTCTTCAAAAAGTTCCCCTGATATAGCTCAGGCAAACTTTAACTTTCTCCATGGAGACTCTTTGGTCCATCTGCCTGTCCCAGGGTATAGAAAGAAATTGTGAATCTGGGCTTTAGGTGACATGCGTGCCCTGTAAGTACTTGGTCATATTCGGGTCATGTGACTTATTATGGCATAAAACTTTAAAACAAAAAATTTATCAAATATCTACTTTTGTATTTTCCCTTAAAGAGTAATTTAATCCTTAGATTATTAATCACTTTTACTTTCTCTCTCCCAATATCTGCAGTCCTCACAGAACTCCACAATTTCACATTAATTTGTTTAAAATAAGAGGGAAGCTGTCCGTATATTAAAACCCTTAAAACTTCATTGAAAATAAAAATATTTAAAAGCAATTTTAACCATTCTGGATTCATTCCAGACCCCACAGCTAGACTAAAAGAGGCTAATTCAACTAATTCAGTGAATTCAGCTGTCTGAACTTTATTAGCTTAACGATGTTCTACTCAAAGGTTTGTAGTTGTTTTGTAGATACTTCCAAGAGATATTTGTCAACAATAATCTCTCCTGCAGTGACCTTTGCTGCATACCATCCACAGGGCTTAATGAGTTTCCAACAGCCAAGAGCAGGCTAGGCCACCATTTAGATTCCCAAATCCTTCTTGTTTAGCTCACAACACCAAAGTTGATACAGGCAAATACAGGTAGCTAAAAACTGATCTGGAAAGAGTTTGGAACTGTTCTTTTAGTCAGGCAATGATGGGATACCTGTTTTAGGAAATAAAAATGGCTATCATCAGACTTCTGCTGGTGCTGTGCTCCACAGTACTGGGTGCTGATAAAAAGATGTCTATACCTCATTTTATATTTGTGCTACAAAAAATATTTTGGCTCTCCACCAAAATTCTGTTTAGAGAAATCAAAGTAATTTTACAAAATTCCTTTGAGGAGGAGGAAAACCTCAAATTGTGTGGTCCCATTTAACATGCCCCAAGAAATTAAGTGGTCTAGGATGCCCTGACCCAGAGATATACAATTTGTTTCATATATTAGGTAAAGTGTAGACTTTGGATTTTTTCTCCAACACTGACCATACAGCTATCCAAGAAATATAAACGGACAAAATTAAAAGCAGAATTAATGTTACTAATCTTTTGCTGGATTAATTTATGATTAGAAATGAATACCCTTTTTTGAAACCCTTATTAAAAAATTCTAGGAAACAATGATTAGTATGAGCCAACCAGGATATGGACTATGTGACTAAATATAGCCTCCTCTGCCCACAGCAGCATGGTTTCAGAAAAGGCCACAGCACCACTATGGCCCCGGTCTGTTTCTCTGATCATGTCCTCTGCAGCATGGATGACGGTATGTTTACTGGAGCTATCTTTGTGGTCCTCTCCTAAGCATTGGACACGGTAAACCTCAATATCCTTCTTGACAAACTTGATAGCCTTGGTTTATTTCCTGCCACTATGGACTGGTTTCACAACTTCGTCTCTGGCCACACCCAAATGGTCTATATGGGTGTTACTATCTCATCTGTATTACCTGTCTCCATTGGTGTCCCCCGGGGATCTATCTTGGGCCCCGTTCTTTTCTCCCTGTTTATAAACTCTCTCCCCCAGGACTGGCTCTCCTGCCACTCCTTATTATATGCAGATGATCTTATCCTCTACCAGAGTCATAAATCCCTGACCAACCTCTCCATTTCACTTACCTCCAACTACAGTAGAGCCTACAAATGGTTCGCTACAAAACAACTGCTGATCAATGCCAAAAAGACAAAGGTAATGCTCATTGGTTCTAAGTTCAGGTTAGCAACCACTTTGGATTACAATAATTCTAGTATTCTATCTCTGATGGTTTCTTAGAGACTATTAATTTTTCAATATTTGGTATTGCCTTTTGACTTGTTTTGTCTTTTTCACAATTATATGAGATTCTAATTCATTGTATTAATTGGGAATTGGGATTAAAGCATTTTCTAATTACTACTCTTCACTAGAAGTTTAGTTTCAAGGTGGCTAAGTGTACTCTTTTCTCTATTGGATTGGTATTTCTAATTACTTCCTATACTTATTCATAATTTGCAGCAGATTGAATACTGTTTATAATATTTGCTAATTTGTTCATGGTTGTGTAAATTACCTACTACTGTACTTTCTATTAGGGCTTTTGGTTGGTTTCTCTCAAGCCAGATGTAACTACTCCTGGCTTGTACCATTGACAAGGCCATCTGTTATCCAGCTACTCCCACCCCATTCAGCTAAAGACATTTTGCCATGATCTTCATCTCACCGCAGGCCCTATTCTGAGAGCCCACAAGTCTCCACTTGCATGGGCCAGAGGGCCTTCTCATCCATGGCCCCAACCCTTTGGAATAGCCTGCCCTCCCTTAAGCCCTTGACTCCCCACAGCATTTCTACACCCTCCTCAGGTCTCACATACTGTCTACTGCCACTTTCTCTTGCTCTCCTGGCTGATTTCTTCATGTAACCATTAACGCTCCCCTCATTCCCCTCACTGGGCTTATCTCCACTACAACCTTACATAACCAGGTTCATTTGTAATCATCATCTACCTTGCCTAGATGTTGTTATGAAACTGGTCTACTAGTTCTGTGTTATTTTGTTGTGTTGTATTTTTATTGTTAACTGTATAATCTACCCTCTTCTTATTTATTTTTTTTACCACCTATGTATAATTTCTCTTCCTGTACTTAACTTCCCAGTGCTTATTAATGTCTCCTGATGCTTTGTATTTGTTGTATTTCTGTGCCATCTCCATGGCCTGGGTAGTGCCTGAAAATGGTTCTTGGACCAGTCCACCTACCTGGTCAACAAATAAATAAAAATAAATAAATAAATAAACAACAACAACAAAAAATATTCAATGGTCATTTCTCAATATTTGGGGGAATAGAACAATATGAGGTAAAGATATAAATATAAATGCAAAACCCTTTTGGCTGACTTTCTAAGGACTAGAATTGCTGCATGTTCTGGGGGGTGCCAAAGTTATAGCACACCAGGCTTGTGGCAGTCCAAAGGGATTTTTGAACCCTTGCAGCAAAGTGATGCTCTTTATACTATCATTTTGTGGTCCAGTTTGCTTCAATACCAGGGACCCTTTACATATATCTTACTGTCAATGTTTGATGCAAGCTGATGCAGAGGGCTGAGGAGCTGGATGCCACACTCCCATGCTGGTGACCTAGGTTTGGCAATGGACTCGGGTCATCGGGGTTGAGTTGAGGAAGGAGAGGATTGAGCATCTGGAGGACTGCTCTCCTCTCCTGGGGTGGATTGGGGTGGTTTTGAGGGAAGATCGCTCTATAGTGGCCCCAGTGGAGACCAGGGGCACTACATGTAGCGGAGCAGGAGGGACAACCAGAAAGTCAGAAAACAACTTCGGTTCCTGCCGGATGACGGCCTCCATACTCTTCATGCCCCCGGAATCTCCAAGGAGCCTGTCCTTCATCAGCAGCAGCACCCTCAAGCCTGTAAGGATAAAAATAGAGTGCTGGGATTTCCCGGCCCCCGGTGCCTTCTCCCTCGAAGGAGGAGGACCTGCCTGGAGATGGGTTACTCTGGGATGACTCGGAGGTTGGCTGCGATATGTGGTGAGAGCAGCGCTCAGGAAGAGGATGGCCGGGAGTGGAGAGATACTAGGAAGAGTCTGAAGGAGAGGTGGAAGCTGAAGCGTAGGAGGAGGTAAAAAGATAATTAAGAAAAAACATTGTCACAGCTGCTCCTGAGATTATAAAATCAGATGCATCTGTGACAATCATCAATGTCACAGCTGCTGCAGTGCAAGGGTTTGATGCAGAGTTTGATGTAAGTCCTGCATCAACCTTGGAAAAACTGGCCCTGTAAATCTGCCAATGTTTATAAATAGAATGACTTACTTAATAATGTTGACTTACCTACATATAAGGAATTGACAAAAAAATTAATACAACTGTCTTCAGCTGTTAATTCCTTTACCTATTATGTTACAAGTCAAATTTAACAAGTCTGTTAAAACTTTCTGTCCAAAAATGACTTTCTGTTACACTTAAACGACAAGCAACCATAGAAAAGGTACAGAGAAGCTATTGTCCAGACTGTGTAAATTCTTTAAAAGTTTATCCAAGCATGGAGGAAGAACACTAATATGAATTGGGATAAGGAAGCTAATAAGTCATTAACATGACAACAGTGGTTGAGCCTGAGAATGAAAGCAAATTAAGTCTACATTTCAACAACAAATAAGTCAATTCATCATAAAATTACTGATCAAGCTTATTATATCACCAAGCAAATAGTAAAAATAGATAAAGGTTGTACCAATAGCTGTTGACTAGCTGTGAGGAAGCAGGAAACTTAACACATTGCCTATGGCAATTCCCTACTATTTATACATGGTGAGAAAAACAAGAAGGTTAATAGAACACATTTTGGGAACAATAGTATAAGTGAAGATTGACTTATTTGTATTAATACAGGATTGGTTCCCTTGTCATCAGCACAAGAAAATGTGTTTTGTTCAGGCATCATAGCTACAACACAATTAATATTAGAGAAATGGAACTCACCTACACTTCCACGTTCTGAAAAGGATGGATGTTAGAAAATGCTTAGGAAAACCTTATGCTTTGAAAAACTATGCCACAACATTGACAGTATTAATTATACACTGAATATAGGGCCACTTGAAAAGAAATAGACGATAACCTCCCATTTTGCTAAAATTATAAACTAACTTCCAAGAACTTTCCCTTCCCCAACAGCAATAAAGGGTCGGATTCTTATATGGTAATGCAACTAAGTCCCATACAACAACTCTAGTTGTGGACCAAAATCTCCACAGCTGCGGAGACTGCTATTCTCATCTGCAGCAGCTGTGGAAGATGTTATGGCTGGTCCCACTGACCATAATATTTTTCTGCAGCTGCGGAGATTTCTTTAGCAACATCACCCACAAGCTGCCATAAATCATGGAACTAGTTGTAGACTGGCTTCACTTTTGACAATACTGTAGCTGTGGGAGAAACTGTGGTTCCACAGGTGGCAACCCACTTGTGCCAAGTTTTTCCCACAGCTGCAGGATTTTCAAGCATTTTAAATATGGCAAAAGTGTTTTCTAAGGAAAATGCAAAGAGAAGTATATGAATGTTTTTAGAAACCCCAGCAATAAAGAATATATAAGTGATGAAGTATGTTATAAATGGTCTTTTATATTCTTCTTTGTACAATATATTTTGCTATTAGAGGGTGCATATGAATTTTGATTCCATCAATCACATTTTTATTCAACCACCAAAAGGTAGTTTGCCACAGTTTACCTACAGACATATATAGATAGACAGACAGATAGATAAATAGGTAGATAGATTACAGACAGACAGGCAGACAGGCAACATCAGTTAATAGATACTTGGATGGGGTGATGGATTTATGATACAGCAGCTGACTAACTGATGGAGTGATTGGCAATCAGAAAGGCAGTCAAACAGTTGGAAACACAGACATACAGATAGACAGACAGACAGAATGATAGAAAGATGATTGTAAGGATGGACAGTTAGACAAACGGACAGAAAGGCAAATGGATGGAAAGTTGGAAGGATAGATTGATAAATGGAAAGACAGAAAGCTAGATAGATAGATAGATAGATAGATAGATAGATAGATAGATAGATAGGCAGACATACAGACAGATGCTTAAAAGACAGGCAGACTGACTGACTGAAAGGGAGACAGATATAGATAGATAGATTGATAGATAGATAGATAGATAGATAGACAGACAGACAGACAGACAGACAGACAGAGAGATAGATAGATAGATAGATAGATAGATAGATAGATAGATAGACAGACAGATAGATACATAGATAGAAAGATGTACACAGACTGATGGACACACAGACATTCAGACAGACAGGTTGATTAATGGATTGTTTGAAGGATGGATGTTCAGACACACTAAGAGACAGTCTGACAGACAACTAGGAAGACAGATGAGTAGCTAGGAGACAGACAGATAGCAGGATAGATAGACTGTTAGATAATTGAATGGAAGGATTAATGTATAGCCATGCAGACTGGTACACAGGACAGACAGCCTGACCAACTGATGGAGGAAAGAGGCAGAAGACAGACAGAAAGAAACACAGACAGACACATAGACATACAGACAGAAGACAGACAGAAAGTTTGATGGATGGAAGTAAGGATGGACACTTAGACAAACAGATAGACAGACAAATGGATGGAAAGGTGGAAGTATAGCTAGTCGGATAGATATGTAGATAGATAAATAAACTGCTTGTATAGATAGACCAAGACAGATAGATTGATAGACTGATAGATAAATAGATAGATAGGTCAAGAGTTAGATAGATAGAGACAGATAGAAAGAGAGAAAGATAAACTGAAAAACACAAAGATCAATAGATAGAAAGATAGAGAGATAGACACACAGACAGACAGGCAGAGAGATAGATTGATAGATAGATATATGGATGGATGGGTGTACAGCAAGAAAGATATACAGACAGAGAGACAGATAGAAAGACAGACAGACAGACTGATAGATAGATAGATAGATAGATAGATAGATAGATAGATAGATAGATAGATAGAGATAGATTAGATAGATAGATAGATAGATAGATAGACTGATTCAAAAACAGATACACAGTGATAAACAGAAAGACAAATAGACAGACATATCAATTGATCAATAGACAGACAGGCAGAAAGACAGGTAGATAGATCGATAGATAGTTAGATAGATAGATAGATATATAGATAGATAGATAGATAGATAGATGGATAGATAGAATTATAGATAGATAGATACAGACAGAAAGGCAGAGAGATCGATAGATAAACATAAAGATAGATATATAGATAGATAGATAGAGAAACAGATAGACTGATAGATAGACAGATAGATAATAGACAGACAGATATAGACTAGAAAGAAGAGATAGATAGAATAGATAGATAGATAGATCGATAGATAGATAGATAGATAGATAGATAGAAGGACTGATTTACAGACAAACAGAGATACAGACAGAAAGAAATACAAAGATACAGACAAATAGAAAGATAGACAGACATACAGACACACAGGCAGACAGACAGACAGTCAGACAGACAGACAGACAGACTGATAGATAGATAGGTATGTAGATAGATAGATCAGGAGCTGTACAGACTTGCAGACAGTCATATAGACTGAGGAATGGATGGATAGATAGATAATTAGATAGATAGATAGATAGATATATAGACAGATAGATAGATAGATAGATAGATTGATAGATAGATAGACAGATAGACAGATAGATAGATAGATAGATAGATAGATAGATAGATAGATAGATAGATAGAGATACAGAAGATAGATAGACAGGAGTGATAGATTGAAAAACACAAAGATAGATAGATAGATAGATAGATAGATAGATAGATAGATAGATAGATAGACCGACCTGCAGACAGATGTATAAACAGACAGGCAGACACACAGACTGACAGAGAGAAAGTCAGACAGACACAAATACACAGAGACAGACATATATAGATAGACAGATATATAGATAGATAGTTAAATAGGTAGATAGATTTAAAAAGACAGACAGGCAGACAGGCAGACAAACAGATTGATAGATACTTGGATGGAATGATGGATTTATAGACAGACAGCCTGACTAACAGATGGAGTGATAGGCATTCAGAAAGGAAGTCAAACAGTTGAAACAAAGACATACAGATAGACAGACAGACAGAAGGATAGAGGATGATTGTAAGGCTGGACAGTTAGACAAATGGACAGAAAGGCAAATGGATGGAAAGTTGGAAGGATAGATTGATATATAGAAAGACAGAAAGTATAGATAGATAGATAGATAGATAGATAGATAGATAGATAGATAGATAGATAGATTGATAGATAGATAGATAGAAAGAAAGATAGATTGGAGGACTGATGTACAGACAAAGAGAGATACAGAGAGACAGAGAGACAAAGATACTGACACATAGATAGATAGATAGATAGATAGATAGATAGATAGATAGATAGATGAAAGAAAGATAGAGATGGGCCGAGAGATAGATAAACATAAAGCTAGATAGATAGATAGATAGATAGATAGATAAAAGTACTTGTGTACAGACAAACAGATACACAGACAGATGATAAGAGAAATAGACAGAGAGGTAGATAGATAGGCAGATAGTCAGATAGATGGATAGATGGATAGATAGATAGATAGATAGGCAGACATACAGACAGATGTTTAAAAGACAGGCAGAGTGACTGATAGAAAGGCAGATAGATATATAGATAGATAGGTAGATAGATAGATAGATAGATAGATAGATAGATAGATAGACCGACCAACCTACAGACTGAGGTATAAACAGACAGGCAGACAGACAGAGTGACAGAGAGTAAGATAGACAGACACAGTCACAGATAGACAGAAAGACAGATATAGATAGACAGAGAGATAGATAGATAGATAGATAGATAGATAGATAGATAGATAGATTGATGTACAAAGACAGACAGGCAGACAAACAGATTGATAGATACTTGGATGGAAGGATGGATGCATAGACAGACAGCTCTGATGAACTGATGGATTGACAGGCAATCAGGAAGACAGTCAACAGTAAGAAACACAGACATGTGACTGACAGACAGACAGAAAGATAGATGGATGGCTATTGGACAGTTAGACAAACAGGAAAGACAAATGGATGGAAAGGTGGAAGGATAGATTGATAGATAGAGAGCTAGATAGATAGATAGATAGATAGATAGATAGATAGATAGTAGATAGATAGATAGATAGATGATAGAAAGAAAGAAAGAAAGAAAGAGATGGTAGACAGAAGATATAGATATAAATAGAAAAATAGAAAGATAGATAGATAGATAGATAGATAGATAGATAGATAGACAGACAGACAGACAAAGACAGACAAACAGACAGACGGATAGATAAATAGACTGATAAAAATGGACAAACAGAGTATACAGACAGACAGAAAGAGAAAGATATAGACAAAGGATTGATGATAGGTAGAGATAGAGTAGATAGATAGATAGATAGAGTGATAGATAGATAGATAGATAGATAAATAGATAGATAGATAGATAGATAGTTAGATAGAGACAGAATGGCAAAGAGATAGATAAACATAAAGATAGATAGATAGATAGATAGATAGATAGATAGATAGACAGACAGACAGACTGACAGGCAGACAGAAAGACAGACAGACAGACAGACAGACAGATAGATAGATAGATAGATAGATAGATAGATAGATAGATAGATAGATAGATAGAAGGACTGATTTACAGACAAACAGAGACACAGACAGAAAGAAAGACAAAGATACAGACAAATAGATAGACTTACAGACACACATGCAGACAGACAGACAGTCAGACAGACAGACAGACAGACAGACAGATGGATATATAGATTGATAGATAGATAGGTAGATAGATAGTTAGATCGGTAGCTGTACAGATTTGCAGACAGTCATATAGACTGAATGAAGAATGGATGGATAGATAGTTAGATAGAGAGATAGATAGATAGATAGATAGATAGATAGATAGATAGATAGATAGATAGATAGATAGATAGATAGATAGATAGACAGAAGGAGTGATAGACTGAAAAACACAAAGATAGATAGATAGATAGATAGATAGATAGATAGATAGA
>CM028130.1:853832500-853835000 GCA_016271365.2 Neoceratodus forsteri
TAGATAGATAGATAGATAGATAGAAGGACTGATTTACAGACAAACAGAGATACAGACAGAAAGAAATACAAAGATACAGACAAATAGAAAGATAGACAGACATACAGACACACAGGCAGACAGACAGACAGTCAGACAGACAGACAGACAGACTGATAGATAGATAGGTATGTAGATAGATAGATCAGGAGCTGTACAGACTTGCAGACAGTCATATAGACTGAGGAATGGATGGATAGATAGATAATTAGATAGATAGATAGATAGATATACAGACAGATAGATAGATAGATAGATAGATAGATAGATAGATAGATAGATAGATAGATAGACAGACAGACAGATAGATAGATAGATACAGACAGATAGATAGACAGGAGTGATAGATTGAAAAACACAAAGATAGATAGATAGATAGATAGATAGATAGATAGATGGATAGATAGATAGATAGACCGACCTGCAGACAGATGTATAAACAGACAGGCAGACACACAGACTGACAGAGAGAAAGTCAGACAGACACAAATACACAGAGACAGACATATATAGATAGACAGATATATAGATAGATAGTTAAATAGGTAGATAGATTTAAAAAAGACAGATAGGCAGACAGCAGACAAACAGACTTTTGTTAGATACTTGGATGGAAATGATGGATTTATAGACAGACAGCCTGACTAATAGATGGAGTGATAGGTATCTCAGAAAGGAAGTCAAACAGTTGGAAACAAAGACATACAGATAGACAGACAGACAGAAGGATAGATGGATGATTGTAAGGCTGGACAGTTAGACAAATGGACAGAAAGGCAAATGGATGGAAAGTTGGAAGGATAGATTGATATATAGAAAGACAGAAAGTTAGGTAGAATAGATAGATAGATAGATAGATAGATAGATAGATAGATAGATAGATTGATAGATAGATAGATAGAAAGAAAGATAGATTGGAGGACTGATGTACAGACAAAGAGAGATACAGAGAGACAGAGAGACAAAGATACTGACACATAGATAGATAGATAGATAGATAGATAGATAGATAGATAGATAGAGAGAAAGAAAGATAGAGATGGGCCGAGAGATAGATAAACATAAAGCTAGATAGATAGATAGATAGATAGATAGATAAAAGTACTTGTGTACAGACAAACAGATACACAGACAGATGATAAGAGAAATAGACAGAGGTAGATAGATAGGTAGATAGTCAGATAGATGGATAGATGGATAGATAGATAGATAGATAGGCAGACATACAGACAGATGTTTAAAAGACAGGCAGAGTGACTGACAGAAAGGCAGACAGATATAGATAGATAGGTAGATAGATAGATAGATAGATAGATAGATAGATAGATAGACCGACCAACCTACAGACTGATGTATAAACAGACAGGCAGACAGACAGAGTGACAGAGAGTAAGATAGACAGACACAGTCACAGATAGACAGAAAGACAGATATAGATAGACAGAGAGATAGATAGATAGATAGATAGATAGATAGATAGATAGATAGATGTACAAAGACAGACAGGCAGACAAACAGATTGATAGATACTTGGATGGAAGGATGGATGTATAGACAGACAGCCTGATGAACTGATGGATTGACAGGCAATCAGGAAGACAGTCAAACAGTAAGAAACACAGACATGCAGATTGACAGACAGACAGAAAGATAGATGGATGTGTTATTGGACAGTTAGACAAACAGGCAGAAAGACAAATGGATGGAAAGGTGGAAGGATAGATTGATAGATAGAGAGCTAGATAGATAGATAGATAGATAGATAGATAGATAGATAGATAGATAGATAGATAGATAGATAGATAGAAAGAAAGAAAGAAAGAAAGAGATGGGTAGACAGATAGATATAAGAACATAAAAATAGAAAGATAGATAGATAGATAGATAGATAGATAGATAGATAGATAGACAGACAGACAAGACAGACAAACAGACAGACGGATAGATAAATAGGACTGATGTGCCGACAAACAGAGACACAGACAGACAGAAAGAGAAAGATATAGACAAAGGATTGATAGGATAGATAGATAGATAGTAGATAGATAGATAGATAGATAGATAGATAGATAGATAGATAGATAGATAGATAGAGACAGAAAGCAAGAGAGAAAGATAACACAAAGAGAGAGATAGAAGATGATAGATAGATAGATAGATAGATAGATAGATAGATAGAGAGAGAGACTGACAGGAAGACAGAAAGACAGACAGACAGACAGACAGACAGATAGATAGATAGATAGATAGATAGATAGATAGATAGATAGATAGATAGATGGATAGAAGGACTGATTTACAGACAAACAGAGACACAGACAGAAAGAAAGACAAAGATACAGACAAATAGATAGATAGACTTACAGACACACATGCAGACAGACAGACAGTCAGACAGACAGCCAGACAGACAGACATATGGATATATAGATTGATAGATAGATAGGTAGATAGATAGTTA
>CM028130.1:853840000-853852500 GCA_016271365.2 Neoceratodus forsteri
GAAAGACAGGTAGACTGATCGATAGATAGTTAGATGATAGATGGATAGATAGATAGATAGATAGATAGATAGATAGATAGATAGAATGATAGATAGATAGATACAGACAGAAAGGCAGAGAGATAGATAGATAAACATAAAGATAGATATACAGACAGACAGACAGACAGACAGACAGACAGACAGACAGACAGACAGACAGACAGACAGACAGATAGATAGATAGATAGATAGATAGATAGATAGATGGATAGAAGGACTGATTTACAGACAAACAGAGACACAGACAGAAAGAAATACAAAGATACAGACAAATAGATAGATAGACAGACATACAGATATACAGGCAGACAGACAGACAGTTAGCCAGACAGACAGACAGACAGACAGATGGATAGATAGACTGATAGATAGGTAGGAGATAGATAGTTAGATCAGTAGCTGTACAGACTTGCAGACAGTCATAAAGACTGAGGAATGGATGGATAGATAGATAGTTAGATAGATAGATATATAGATATATAGACAGATAGATAGATAGATAGATAGATAGATAGATAGATAGATAGATAGATAGACACAGACAGATAGATAGACAGGAGTGATAGACTGAAAAACACAAAGATAGATAGATAGACAGATAGACCGACATACAGACAGATGTATAAACAGACAGGCAGACGCACAGACTGACAGAGAGAAAGTCAGACAGACACAAATACACAGAGACAATGGACATATGGATGGAACAAACGGATAGATGGATCAGATGGATAGATGGATGAATGGATGAATGGATAGATAAATCGTGCGATGGAGTTACAAAGACAGACAGGCAGACAGGCGGACAAACAGGATTGATGGGTACTGGGATGGAATGATGGATTATGAACAGGACAATCGACTAACAGATAGGAGATGGAGGCATTCAGAAAGGCAGTCAAACAGTTGGAAACAAGACAGCAATAGACAGACAGACAGAAGGATAGATGGATGATTATAAGGCTGGACAGCTAGACAAATGGACAGAAAAAGCAAATGGATGGAAGAGGTTGGAAGGATAGATTGGTATATCAAGACAGAAGATAGATGGATATATAGATGGATGGATAGATGGATAGATGGATGAATGGATGGATGGATAGATGGAGAAGATAGGATGGGCGGGGAGATGGATTAACATAAAACGATGGATGGTTAGATGGATGGATGGATGGATGGAATGGATGGATGGATGGATGGTCAAGATGCTGATGTGGACAAACAGATGGATGGACGGTCAGGAGAGATAGACAGAGGGTAGATGGTGGATAGTCAGATGGATGGATGTATGGATGGATGGATAGATGAGGCAGATATCTGAACAGATGTTTCAAGACAGACAGATGTGACTGACAGAGCGGACAGATATAGATGAATAGATGATAGATGGATGGATGATAGATGGATAGAATGGATAGATAGATAGATGGATAGATAGATGGATGAACCGACCTACAGACTGATGTATAAACAGACCAGAGCAGACAGACAGAGTGACAGAAATGGAACAGACAGACACAAACAGAGACACAAGACAGATATAGATGGACAGGAGATAGATGGATGAATGGATAGATGGATAGATGGATAGATAGATGAATAGATGGATAGATAGATGTACAAGACAGACAGGCAGACAAACAGATTAATTAGATACTTGGATGGAAGGATGGATGTATGAACAGACAGCTGATGAACTGGACGACTGACAGGCAATCAGGAGACAGTCAAACTATGAAAACACGGACATACTGGATTGACAGACAGACAGAAAGATAGATGGATGTATGGATGGACAGATTGGACAAACAGACAGAGACAAATGGATGGAAGGTGGAAGGATGGACTGATGGATGGAGGCTGGATAGATGGATGGATGGATGGATGGATGGATGGTCGATGGATGGAAGATGGATGGATGGATGTAGTTGGATGGATTGGGGATGGAGATGGGAGGAGGAGGAAGAAGGATGGACGGACAGGAAGGGATGGAAGGACGGAGATGGATGACATAAAATCAGAAAGATGGATGGAATGGATGGATGGATGGATGGATGGATGGATGGATCAGAAGATAGATGGATGGACAGACGGACGGACAAATGGAACGACGGGATGGATGAAATGGGACTGATGTGGACAGAACAGGAGACTGGATCGGACAGAAGGAAAGATCTGGACAAATAGATTGATGGATGGGGAGATGGATGGATGGATAGATAGATGGATGGATGGATAGTGAGATAGATGGATAGATAGATAGAAAGATAGATAGTTAGATAGATAGATAGATAGACAGACAGGCTGACAGGCAGACAGAAAGACAGACAGACAGACAGACAGACAGAAGACAGACAGATAGATGGATAGATGAATAGATAGATAGATAGATAGATGAAGGACTGGTTACAGACAAACAGAGACACAGACAGAAGAAAACAAAAGATAAAGACAAATAGATAGATAGATGGACTACAGACACATACAGACAGACAGACAAGTCAGACAGACAATGAGACAGACAGACATATGGATATAGATTAGATTGATAGATAGGTAGATAGATGGTTAGATCGGTAGCCTGTACAGACTGCAGACGGTCATATAGACTGAATGATGAATGGATGGATAGATAGTTAGATAGACAGATATATAGATATATCGACAGATAGATAGATAGCTATAGATAGACAGAATGAGTGATAAACTGAAAAACACAAAGATAGAAAGATAGATAGGTAGATAGATAGATAGTTAGATAGATAGACCGACCTACAGATAGATGTATAAACAGACAGGTAGACACACAGACTGACAGAGAGAAAGTCAAACAGACACAGACACACAGAGACAGACAGACAGACATATATAGATAGACAGATAGATAGATAAATAGGTAGATAGATTTACACAGACAGACAGGCAGACTGGCAGACAAACAGATTAGTAGATACTTGGATGGAGTGATGGATTTATAGACAGACAGCCTGACTAACTGATGGAGTGATAGGCAATCAGAAAGATCAAACAGTTGGAAACACAGACCACCTAGATAGACAGACAGACAGAAAGATAGATGATTGTAAGGATGGACAGTTAGACAGGCGGACAGCAAAGACAAATGGATGGAGGATTGGAAGGATAGATTGATAAAGTGGAAGGACAGAAATAGATAGATGGATAGATAGATATAGATAGATGAATGAATGGATGGATGGAAATGGATGAATGGATGGACAGACGGACAGACAGACATACATACAGATGGGTAGATAGAGATGGATAGATGGATAGATAGATGAATGGATGGAATGGATAGATAGATAGATGGATAGATGGATAGATAGATAGATAGATAGATAGATAGATAGATAGATAGGCAGACATACAGACAGATGTTTAAAAGACAGGCAGACTGACTGACAGAAAGGGAGACAGATATAGATAGATAGATAGATAGATAGATAGATAGATAGATAGATAGATAGACAGACAGAGAGACAGACAGACAGACAGACTGGGAGACAGACAGAGAGATAGATAGATAGATAGATAGATAGATATATAGATAGATAGATAGATAGATAGATAGATAGGTTGATAGATAGATAGATAGCTAGATAGATAGACAGATAGACAGATAGATACATAGATAGAAAGATGTACACAGACTGATGGGCACACAGACATTCAGACAGACAGGTTGATTAATGGATGGATTGAAGGATGGATGTTCAGACACACTAAGAGACAGTCTGACAGACAACTAGGAAGACAGATGAGTAGCTAGGAGACAGACAGATGCAGGATAGATAGACTGTTAGATAATTGAATGGAAGGATTAATGTATAGCCATGCAGACTGGTACACAGGACAGACAGCCTGACCAACTGGAGGAGGCAGAAAGAGCAGAAAGACAGACAGAAAGAAACACAGACAGACACATAGACATAGACAGAAGACAGACAGAAAGTTTGATGGATGGAAGTAAGGATGGACACTTAGACAAACAGATAGACAGACAAATGGATGGAAAGGTGGAAGTATAGCTAGTCGGATAGATATGTAGATAGATAGATAAACTGCTTGTATAGATAGACCAAGATAGATAGATTGATAGACTGATAGATAAATAGATAGATAGGTCAAGAGTTAGATAGATAGAGACAGATAGAAAGAGAGAGAGATAGACAGAAAAACACAAAGATCAATAGATAGAAAGATAGAGAGATAGATACACAGACAGACAGGCAGAGAGATAGATTGATAGATAGATATATGGATGGATGGGTGTACAGCAAGAAAGAAATACAGACAGAGAGACAGACAGAAAGACAGACAGACAGACTGATAGATAGATAGATAGATAGATAGATAGATAGATAGATAGATAGATAGATAGATAGATAGATAGAGATAGATTAGATAGATAGATATATAGATAGATAGACTGATTCAAAACAGATTCACAGTGATAAACAGAAAGACAAATAGACAGACATATCAGTTGATCAATAGACAGACAGGCAGAAAGACAGGTAGACTGATCGATAGATAGATTAGATAGATAGATAGATAGATAGATAGATAGATGGATAGATAGATATGGATAGATAGATAGATAGGCAGACAGAAAGGCAGAGAGATAGATAGACAAACATAAAGATAGATATATAGATAGATAGATAGAGAGACAGATAGACTGATGTATGCATGAAAGACAGACAGATAGACAGACACAAAGATAGATAAATAGATAGATAGATAGATAGATGATAGATAGATAGATAGGAAGGACTGATTTACAGACAAACAGAGATACAGACAGAAAGAAATACAAAGATACAGACAAATAGAAAGATAGACAGACACCACAGACACACAGGCAGACAGACAGACAGTCAGACACAGACAGACAGACAGATAGATAGGTATGTAGATAGATAGATCAGAGCTGTACAGACTTGCAGACAAAGTATAGACTGAGGAATGGATGATAGATAGATAATTAGATAGATAGATATGATAGATAGATAGATAGATAGATAGATAGATAGATAGATAGATAGATAGATATAGACAGATAGAGATAGATGGATAGATAGATAGATAGATAGATAGATAGATAGATAGATAGATAGATAGATAGATAGATAGATACAGGTACATAGATAGACAGGAGTGATAGACTGAAAACACAAAGATAGATAGATAGATAGATAGATAGACCGACCTGCAGACAGATGTATAAACAGACAGGCAGACACACAGACTGACAGAGAGAAAGTCAGACAGACACAAATACACAGAGACAGACATATATAGATAGACAGATATATAGATAGATAGTTAAATAGGTAGATAGATTTAAAAAGACAGACAGGCAGACAAACAGATTGATAGATACTTGGATGGAATGATGGATTTATAGACAGACAGCCTGACTAACAGATGGAGAGATAGGCATTCAGACAGGCAGTCAAACAGTTGGAAACAAAGACATACAGATAGACAGACAGACAGACAGAAGGATAGATAGATGATTGTAAGGCTGGACAGTTAGACAAACGGACAGAAAGGCAAATGGATGGAAAGTTGGAAGGATAGATTGATATATAGAAAGACAGAAAGATAGGTAGATAGATAGATAGATAGATAGATAGATAGATAGATAGATAGATAGATAGAAAGAAAGATAGATTGGAGGACTGATGTACAGACAAAGAGAGACACAGAGAGACAGAGAGACAAAGATACTGACACATAGATAGATAGATAGATAGATAGATAGATAGATGGATAGAAAGAAAGAAAGATAGTGATGGGCCGAGAGATAGATAAACATAAAGCTAGATGGATAGATAGATGGATAAATTAAGCATTACAGACAAACGACACAGACAGATGATAAGAGAAATAGACAGAGGGAGTGGGTGGATAGATGGTTAGATGGATGGATGGATGGATGGATAGATGGATGGAGCAGACAGGACAGATGTTTAAAGACAGGCAGGTGTGACAGAAGGCAGACAGATATGAGATGGATAGATGGATAGATGGATAGATAGATAGATAGATAGATAGATAGACAGACCAACCTAAAGACTGATGTATAAACAGACAGGCAGACAGACAGAGTGACAGAGAGTAAGATAGACATACACAGTCACAGAGAGACAGAAAGACAGATATAGATAGACAGAGGGATAGATAGATAGATAGATAGATAGATAGATAGATAGATAGATGTACAAAGACAGACAGGCAGACATACAGAGTGATAGATACTTGGATGGAAGGATGGATGTATAGACAGACAGCCTGATGAACTGATGGATTGGCAGGCAATCAGGAAGATAGTCAAACTGGTAGGCAACAGACAGCCTTAGATTGACAGACAGACAGAAAGATAGATGGATGTATTGGACAGTTGGACAAACAGGCAGAAGACAAATGGATGGAAGGTGGAAGGATGGATTGATGGATAGAAAGTAGATAGATGATAGATAGACAGATTGAGATGGATGGATAGATGGATGGACAGATAGAAGACAGGATCGACGGACGGATGGATGTGGAACAAAATAGAAGATGGATGGATGGATGGATGGATGGATGGATGGATGAATAGACGGACAGACAGACAGAACGGACAGACGGATGGATCGTCGGACTGATGTGCAGACAAACAGGAGACCTGGACAGACAGAAGAGAATATAGACAAATAGGATTGATGGATGGGTGGATGGATGGATGGATGGATGATAGATGGATAGATGGATGGATAGATAGATGGATAGATGGATAGATGGATAGATGGATGGATTAGATGGGACAGAGATGGCAGGATGAGATAAACATAAGATGGATGGATGTCAGATGGATAGATAGATGGATGAGATGGTCATAGATAGATAGATAGATAGACAGACAGACAGACAGACGGATGACAGATGGATTGATGGATGGATGGATAGATGGATAGATGGATAGATGGATAGATGGAAGGACGGTTACAGACAGACAGAGACACAGAGAGAGAAAGAAGAACAAGATACAGATAAATCTATCAGACTCGGAGACACACATACAGACAGACAGACAGTCAAACAGACAGACAAACAGACAGACAGACAGATGGATATAGATTGATAGATAGATGGATAGATAGATGTTAGATCAGGTAGCTGTACAGACTTACAGAAAGTCATATAGACTGGATAAGAATGGATGGATAGATGGTTAGATGAACAGATAGATGATGAGATAGATAAGATAGATGGATGGAGATGCAGACAGATGGATAGACAGAGATGGACTAAAAGATAGATAGATGGATGGATGATGATGGATGGATGGATGGATAGATATGGATAGATAGGAGATAGATGGGTGGTTAGATAGATGAGACCGACCTACAGACAGATGTATAAACAGACAGGTGAACACACACAGACTGATGGGGAGAAGTCAGACAGACACAGACCCATAGAGACAGACAGACAGACATATAGATAGACAGATAGATAGATAGATAAATAGGTGAATAGACACAGACAGACAAGCAGACAGGAACAAACAGATTGATAGATACTTGGATGAAGTGATGGTTACAGACAGACAACCTGACTAACATGTGGAGTAAACAATCAGAAAGGTAGTCAAACAGTTGAAAACAGACATACAGATAGACAGACAGACAGAAAGATAGATAGATGATTATAGGATGGACAGTTAGACAAACGGACAGAAGAGCAAATGGATGGAAGGATTGGAAGGATAGATTGATCGTGGAAAAGCAGATAGATAGATAGATAGATAGATAGATAGATAGATAGATAGATAGATAGATGAATAGACAGACAGAGATAGATAGATGGATGGATAGATAGATAGATGGATGGATAGATGGATAGATAGATAGATAGATAGATAGATGGATAGATTAGATCTGATGTACAGACAGAGAGACACTGAGGACAGGAGACAAGATGCTGACAAATGGATAGATGAGATGGATAGATAGATAGATGGATAGATAGATGGATAGACAGACAGGATTGATGATTGATGGATGGATCTAGCCAGCGTAGATGAGATGAGATGGGCAGACAGATGAGATAAACATAAACTGGATGGATTGATTATGGATAGAACAGATGGATAAAATTACTTCTGTACAGACAAATAGATACACAGACAGACGGAAGAAATAGACAGAGGTAGATAGCTAGGTAGATGGATAGATAGATGGATAGATGGATAGATGATGGATAGATAGATAGATAGATGGGCAGACATGCAGACAGATGTTTAAAGACAGGCAGACTGACTGACAGAAGGAGACAGATATAGATAGACAGATAGATAGATAGATAGATAGATAGATAGATAGATAGATAGATAGACAGACAGACAGACAGACAGAGAGATAGATAGATAGATAGGTAGATAGATTGATAGATAGATAGATAGATAGATAGAATGATAGGAAGATAGATAGATAGATAGATAGATAGATAGACAGACAGATAGACAGATAGATACATAGATAGATAGATGTACACAAACAGATGGGCACACACACATTCAGACAGACAGGTTGATTAATGGATGGATTGAAGGATGGATGTTCAGACACACTAAGAGACAGTCTGACAGACAACTAGGAAGACAGATGAGTAGCTAGGGAGACAGACAGATAGCAGGATAGATAGACTGATAGATAATTGAATGGAAGGATTAATGTATAGCCATGCAGACTGGTACACAGACAGACAGCCTGACCAACTGACAGAGTGAAAGGCAGGCAGGAAGACAGACAGAAAGAAACACAGACAGACACATAGACATACAGACAGAAGACAGACAGAAAGTTTGATGGATGGAAGTAAGGCTGGACACTTAGACAAACAGATAGACAGACAAATGGATGGAAAGGTTCAAGTATAGCTAGTTGGATAGATATGTAGATAGATAGATAAACTGCTTGTATAGATAGACCAAGATAGATAGATTGATAGACTGACAGATAAATACATAGATAGGTTAAGAGTTAGATAGATAGAGACAGATAGAAAGAGAGAGAGATAGACTGAAAAACACAAAGATCGATAGATTGAAAGATAGAGAGATAGATATACAGACAGACAGGCAGAGAGATAGAATGATAGATAGATATATGGATGGATGGGTGTACTGCAAGAAAGACATACAAACAGAGAGACAGACGGAAAGACAGACAGACAGACTGAGAGTTAGATAGATAGATAGATAGATAGAGATAGATTGGATAGATAGATAGATTGATAGACTGATGCAAAAACAGATACACAGTGATAAACAGAAAGACAAACAGACAGACATATCAATTGATCAATAGACAGACAGGCAGAAAGACAGGTAGATAGATCGATAGATAGATAGATAGATAGATAGATAGATAGATAGATAGATAGATAGATAGATAGATAGATAGATAGATAGATAGATAGCAATCGTCGTCGATAGATAGATAGATAGATAGATAGATAGATAAATAGAATAGATAGATAGATAGATAGATAGATAGATAGATAGATAGATCAAGGACTGTACTGATAAAACAATGAGACAGACCGGAAGACAAATAGACAGATGGGTGATGGATAGATGGTTTGATCGATAGATGGATGGATGGATGGATGGATGGATTAGATAGATAGATAATTGCATGCATAGATAGACCAAGATAGATGGATTGGAGTGATAGAGTGATAGATTGAAAACATATAGACAGACGAATAGATAGATAGGAGATAAAAGATAGAAGATAGACAGAAAGCACAAAAGAGGAGATATATAGATGGTAGGCAGACATGACAGACAGTTGATTAAAAGACAATCAGACTGACTGACAGAAAGACAGATATAGATAGATAGATAGATAGATAGATAGATAGATAGATAGATAGATAGACAGACAGACAGACAGACAAATAGACAGACAGGGAAACAGACTGACAGATAGATAGACAGATAGATAGATAGATAGATAGATAGATAGATAGATAGATAGATAGATAGATAGATAGATAGATAAATAGATAGGTGTAAACAGACAGATGGGCACAGAGACAGTCAGACAGACAGATTGATTAATGGATGGATTGAAGGATGCATGTTCAGACACACTAATACACAGACTGACAGACAACTAGGAAGACAGATGGGTAGTAGGGAACAGACAGACAATAGACAGATAGACAGATAGATAATTGAATGGAAGGATTAATGTATAGCCATACAGACTAGGACACAGGACAGATTAATGACCTGGAACTAGAGAATGAAATGCAAGTAGACAGACGAAAGGAACCTGGACAGACAGATGGACATGAACAGAAGACAGACAGAAATATAGATGGACAGATGTGGGATGGACAGTTAAATAAACAGATGGACTAGAAAATGGATTAGATGGGAAGAATAAACTTGGTAGATGGATATATGGACAGACTGACAGACAGACGGATGGATAGATGAATAGATAGATAGATAGATGAGATGGATGAGATGGATAGATGGATGGAGATGGATAGATGGATGGATGGATGGATGAATGGATGGATGGATTAGATGCTGATGTACAGACAAGGAGACCTGAGAGACAGAGGACAAGATGCTGACAGATAGATCGTATGGATGGATGGATGGATGGCTAGATGGATTGATGGATTGATGGATGGCTAATGGATGGCTAGGATAGACAGACGGATCAAATCGACACTAGATAGATGGATTGATGTATAGATAACGATGGATGGATAAAATGCTTCTGTACGGACAAACAGATCCCTGGACAGACCGGAGAAAAGACAGAGGTGGATAGCTGGGTGGATGGATAGATGGATGGACAGATAGATAGATAGATGAATAGATAGATAGATAGATAGAGGAACCTAGAATGGATGTTTAAAGACAGACAGACTGCTGACAGAAGGAGACAGATATAGATAGATAGATATAGATAGATAGATAGATGGATAGATAGATAGATAGATAGATAGATAGATAGACAGACAGACAGACAGACAGACCGACAGACAGGGAGACAGACAGAGAGATAGATAGATAGATAGATAGATAGATAGATAGATAGATAGATAGATAGATAGATAGATAGATAGATAGATAAATAGATAGATAGATAGATAGATAGATAGATAGATAGATAGATAGATAGATAGATAGACAGATAGACAGATAGATACATAGATAGAGAGATGTATAAAGACTGATGGGCCCATAGACATTCAGACAGACAGGTTGATTAATGGATGGATTGAAGGATGGATGTTCAGCACACTAAGAGACAGTCTGACAGACAACTAGGAAGACAGATGGTAGCTTTGGAGACTGACAGATATGTGGGATAGATAGACTGATAGATAATTGGAATGGAAGGATTAATGTATATGTACAGACTAGGTACACAGACAGACAATAACTAATGAGTGAAAGGTAGGCAGGAAGACAGACAGAAAGAAACACAGACAGACACATAGACATACAGACAGAGACAGACATAAAGTTTGATGGATGGAGATAAGGATGGACATAGACAAACAGATGGACAGACAAATGGATGGAAGGTGCAGTATAGCTGGATTGGATAGATATGTAGATGAGACAGATAACTGCTTGTATAGATAGACCAAGATAGATAGATTGATAGGACTGATATGAAATAGATAGATAGGTCAAGAGTTAGATAGATAGAACAGATAGAAGAGAGGACAGGACAGAAACACAAGATCGATGGATGGAAAGATAGAGATAGATCCAGACAGACAGGCAGAGATTGATTGATGGATATACTGGATGGATGGGTATGCAGCAAGAAAGATGCTACTGACAGAGACAGACAGAAGACAGACAGACAGATGGATGAGATAGATAGATAGATAGATAGATAGATAGATAGATGGATGGGGATAGATTGGATGGATGAGATAGAAGGATAGATAGACCGATGCAAAACAGATGCAGTCGTAGAAGAAAGACAGATAGACAGACATATCAGTTGATCAATAGACAGACAGCAGAAGACAGGTGGATGGATAAATAGATAGATAGACAGATAGATAGATAGATTGATGGATGGATGAAACGATAAATAGATAGATAGATAGATAGATAGATAGATAGATAGATAGATAGATAGATAGATAGATAGATGGACAGACAGACAGGTAAGTAAGTAGGTAGAGAGATAGATAGATAGATCGATCGATAGATAGATAGATAGATGGATAGATAGATAGATAGATAGATAGATAGATAGATAGATTGATTAAAGGACTTATGTACAGTAAAACACATACACAGACAGACGGAAAGACAAATAGACAGATAGGTAGATAGATAGGTAGTTTGATGGATAGATAGATGGATAGATACATAGTTAGATAGATAG